>JBCNYG010000020.1:13072662-13085861 GCA_039654305.1 Porochilus rendahli
CAGGAAGCAGTGTTTGGGGATAAAATACAATTTGTAGGGGCGGGATGAAGGGTATAATGGTGGAAGAGTGCTGAGGATGGAACAGCCTGGCAGGAGAAGAAGAGGAAGGCCAAAGACGAGATTTACGAACGTGATGAGGGAGGACATGCAAGTGATTGGCATGACGGAGAGGAATGCACAGGACAGAGCAAGATAGAAAAAGACGATCCTCTGTTTGCGGCCCCTAACAGGAACAGCCGAAAGAGAAAGAGAAAGAGAAAGAGAAAGAGAAGGAGAAAGAGAAAGAGAAAGAGGAGAGAAAGTTTTAAAGGGTTCACAAACCTTGAAACCCACTGATGTATCCATGTTTATTTGGAATGACTTCCGCACGAAGAGAAAACCCAAGTATGATAAGATTGGTGTGTCCATAACTCAATGGAAATATTAACCACTGACATTCCATCATTTATTTCCAAAAGTTTTTATTTATAGGGAGGCTGGAGTCCATCCTAGCTGACTACAGGCAAAGGAAGGGTACACCCTGAATGGCTCGCCGGACCATTGTAGGTCCAACAAAGACATGCAGCCATTCACATATACATCAAAGAGCAAGCGACAATATTCCATTAGACTAATGTAATGCACATGTCTTTGGACTGTTGGAGGAAACCGGAGCACACAAAGGAAACCCATGCAAGCATAGTGAGAACATACAAACCAAACATAGAAATGTGCTCGATGGGCATGGGGTTCGAACCCGGGATGCTGTAAGCTGAAAATGCTACTCTTTAATTTTGCGAAAAAAGAAAAGGAATAAAATTAGCATGGAATCACAAATATTTCAAGTGTTTCAGGTTAAGATGTTAGCATGTGCAGTATTTCATTCATTCATTCATTTTTCTGAACCGGGTCGCGGGGAGGCTGGCACCCATCTCAGCCGACTCTCGGCGAGGGCGGGGTACACCCTGGACAGCTCGCCAGGTCATCGCAGAGCCAACAGTCACACAACCATTCGCACACACACTCACACCTACTGGGCATGTTTATGGACTGTGGGAGGAAACCGGAGTACCCGGAGCAAACCCATGCAAGCACGGGGAGAACATGCAAACTCCATACAGAAACGCCCGAGCTGGGAATCGAACCCAGGACCTTCTTGTTGTGAGGCGGACGTGCTAACCACTACGCCACCGTGCTGCCCAACTGGACGTTCCATAACATTAATTGCAACTAAAAATGGATCAAACCAGTGATCAGTGCTAACAGTCGCTCCGTTTCATCACATGAGTTTTCTCAGCGGTAAGATGGCCTGAAGGAGTGGGCTTTGGAGTTTGAAAATAAATAAATTTTTATAGAATTCACGTTTGTCTGAATTCATTTTGCTACTTAAAGAAATTGTACAAATCCCACTACTGGGCTACAAACTGTACGCTGTACATATCACTACTTTTAGCTCTGAGACTACTAGCTCTAGGGCCAAACAGGACTCTACAGAGAGGAAGAAGGACTCTACATTTGAGGTAGTATCCATTCCACTTTATCTTTCTTTATTCAGTTTGATGACCTTTGGATAGTTGCGGAGGGCTACGATCAACACAACATCCATATAAAGATATAAATGTTTAGATCTGAAGGTCAGGAGCAAATCCTAAAGAATGTGTGCAGCTCCAGAGAAGTGACTCAATGAAATCTGGAAATGATCTACATCATTTGTGAGAGCTAATTCTGTCTGTGAACAACAACAACAAAAAGCAATGATTTTGTTTGATTTTTCAGAGCATGTGGCTTGCGTTACATAACACCCACATCAGGGGGAAGCTTTCTAATGATTCATCAAACAATGATTATCATCATCATAATCATCATCATCATCGGCATTACTACCATCATCATTATCATCTTCAATGGCATTACTACCATCATCATCACTACAACCATTATCATCACTTCTACCATCATTTCTACCATCATCATCATTACTACCATCATCATCTTCATTACTAGCATCATCATCATAATAATTACCATCATTAACACCATCATCATCATCATCAGCATCATCATGATCACTACCACCATAATCGTTACTACCATCATCATCATCATCAGCATCATCATCATGATCACTACCATCATCATCATCACCTCTACCATCTTCACCATCATCATCACTACCATCATCAACATCATTACCATCATTACTACCAGCATCATCATCATCATCATCATTACGATCATCATCATAATCACTACCATCATTACTACCAGCATCATCCTCGGCATCATCACCATCATCATCACTACCATTATTACTACCATCATCATGATAATTACTACCATCATTGTTATGATCACTTACACCATCATCATCACCATCATTAGTACCGTCATCATCATCACTACGATCATCACTAGCATCATTACTACCATCATCAGATTTGTGCTCCTGGTGTAGTATTTTTCTTCTCTAAATTATATACACATCACTTATCACTCAAGTGATATTCTCAGTGTGTAACCCCATCGCTCCATCACACTTTGACACTAAATTCTCAAACCAGATCTATAAAAGTCAGAGTTCATTGCAGGCAGACTTTTCAGCCATCTTGAACATTAGGATGGAGTTGAAGATCTTGAGCGCCGGGCCAAGCTTCATGCTCAGGATCTTCACCAGGTCGGTTTGGGTGAGCAGTAGGAACGCCTCACCGTCAATTTGCTGGAAGGAAATGACAATGACATAAGGTCACATGTCAGGCAAGTCAAATATGTCTTAGTGTTTTAGGATACGGCCACTAATTGATAAAATACCTCTTCTATTCAAGCACAATTTAAAATCAACCTGAACCTACTGAGAAGCTGGAGGTCCTCGTGAAACTTTATGAGAATGGGTGTTTCAGTAAACATCATGTTCTGGTGAATTACAAACCCACAGAGCTTCATAAAACACACAGCGGGAAACCCAGAGACTTATACAGTGGAAAACTAAACAAACTATGAAGACATTCAAGAAACAAAGGGTTCATCAATTCTTAACAAGGTTCTTCTTGACAATGCCTAGGAAAGGGGAGTTACTTGGACATTAAGGGTTTTTCGTGTCTATTTGAGGTTGGTCTGAAAGGGGAAACTGTGGTGTCGAATTCTACTAAGAACTACAAAAGATAAACAAGACATGGATAGTAAAGAGTTCTTATGGTCCTAAAGGTGTTGGAAACCAGTCTGTAAGTTCCACATAGAAATTTTTGGATAGTTTCAATCACTCATTCGTTCATTTCTTGAACCGATTAATCCTCATTAGGGTCGCGGGGAGGCGCTACTTCTGTAAAACATGTCTGTAGTTACGGTTTGAAACTTCCCTTTTAGTTGGAACCCTTTCTGCATGAAAACATTACAAAGTAGGGTTCTATATAGAACTTTTTCCAAGATTGCCAATTTAGTAGGGCCCTCAGATGAATAGGGAGGTCTAGTTGCCAAAACTACATAATATTTTCATAAAGAGTTTTAGAACTTGCTTCAGATTTTACTAACTGAGAAATATTAACACAGATTTAAAATCATCAGATTTTACTAACTGAGAAATATTAACACAGATTTAAAATCATCAGATTTTACTAACTGAGAAATATTAACACGGATTTAAAATCTTTTTTCAGAACTGATCCAGCGCGAGGATTAAGGCAGGCTGCTATTTGTTTGAGTATTTCAGATTGAAATGGAGGTCTTGAATCAAGCACATAATAACTCTGGTTCTGGATGAACTGTAAATTCTTACCTCCTCTCTGAAAGTGTGTACTTGCTCCTTACATCCCGGGAGATCCTGAATGAACTCCGTGACCTGTGGATTGACAAAGTGACTGCAGGTTAATAATGACACCACATCCAGCTGGAGTTAAACACCAAAAAACACCATCATTTTCTCTAAACAAACAAACAAACAAACAAACAAACAAATAAATATTAATAGAAAGCTGGATGCTGGGATCAACACCGACGTGACTGGCAACACACGATGTTGAGGTTATTAGCTTCCAGAAGCAGGAATGGATGCACCTGGTAAGAACCATTGTTCTTTAAGTTAGAAGCCAGTTGTATGTCTCTTAATACTACAATTCGTAGATAGAAACCTTAGATAACAAGTGTAAAATATAAGGTAAAGTGGAACCAGAGGTTACATTCTGACCTGCTCCACACTCCAGGTAGCCACTTTGCTGGCCGTGATGCCGGCCACCGATGGAAGGAGCTTACTGTGCTGGTCCCAGCAGTGAGGCATGCTGGGAGAAGGGACGGAACATGGCATGAATACAGATTGATGCAGGGCCTGCTGTAGAGTCAGCTCTAAGAAATGAGAGAAAAACAGAGAAAAAGAAAGAGTGAGACAGAATTTCTAAACATTGGATTTTAATTAAACTTAAAAGGGAAATTAAAACGTAATTAAAAATCAGATTACTTTAGTCCTGGAACCTAATTGACTTGAGCTTTATCTGAAGTTCTATACTTGTAGATATGTGCCTTATGTATTTGTTTGTTTGTTTATTTTTTGATTGATTGATTTGATTGTTCCCCAGTGCAGCTAACTGTGTTATCAAATGCCGGCCATGTCTCTCACTGTCTGTGGAGGGAGGAATGTAAAAGAACCATTGCTGATTTTCGTGAAGAGTAGGCTGCATAGCCGTCAGCGTGTTTCTGTCCTGCGATGGCCTGGCGAGCTGTCCAGGGTGTACTCTGCCCTCGCCCGGAGTCGGCTGAGATGGGCGCCAGCCTTCCCGTGACCCTAATTGGGAATAAGCGGTTCAGAAGATGAATGAATGGATGAATTCCACTATAAGGAAAACCATGTAAAAGTGGCATAGATTTTTAAATGTATCAGCAAATTCAGCCTGAGGGCAGACTGTCTAATGCCCAAGTCATCTGCAGAATTTACAATTAAATCTTGCAACTGTTGGTGTGAAAGCGCATACATCACCAAACAGTAAGAGACTGAACTAATATGACCTGCATGGGGAGCATGCCAGGAAAAAAACAGTCCAAACAGCATCACATGCAAGAAACCCCCAAACATCTCCTTACTGAAGGAAGAGGGTCAAAGATTTTAGCAATCCAATATCAGAAACTGGTGAACAATTATGAAAAAAGCCTGCAAGTTATTTCTGCTGAAAGGAATGATACTAGATTCTGTGGGAAGACGTAATTAGTTTCTACACAGATGAATAATATAAAGATTTAAGCACTGCTAAAAGGTGGAGCCCTCTATAAATATCTCTATTTATAGGTGTTTAAGACTGGTGTTATAAGAGTTGCAAGGCTCCTTTAAGGAAAAAATAAATGCATAAATCTCCCCTGGGATTCGCTCTGGAACAGAAGAAGGACAAGTTTTCAGTTCAACACCTTCACTGGCTGATTCCCTCATTCATCAGTACCATTTGTGTCTTGTTGGTTTTACTATCTGTTTAGCCAGTTTATGTTACATATTCACATGTTAAATATTTCTGGACTGCTTAAAATAAATACGTATCTCTATCTGTGATATACTGCAATGAAAAAAGTTCTGCCAGTATCCCACTACTACAATATGATTTAAAGATTTTCCACTGAACTACCAGAAATAGAAAAATGGCTAAATAAATAAATAGGGATGATGTAAGATCA
This sequence comes from Porochilus rendahli, assembly GCA_039654305.1. Classification (NCBI taxonomy): domain Eukaryota; kingdom Metazoa; phylum Chordata; class Actinopteri; order Siluriformes; family Plotosidae; genus Porochilus; species Porochilus rendahli. The sequence continues at coordinate 13,078,285 of JBCNYG010000020.1, forward strand.
AGTTTGGACAAACTACAGGATGTTCACTAGGGGTGCCGGAAAAAAATCGACTCATGTCTTAATCACGAGTCTTATTTATTAGGATTCTGCACTTCCGACCTTACTCACAACGCATACCGTTTGTCCTCACACGGCCTCCGTAGTAAATTGTTCTAGTGAGTGCCGGGTACAAAACTAGCTTTTAGCCTAACATTGCTAAATGTGGCTCCATAAGCTTGACATGACATGCGGTGCACGAAAGAAAAGTCAAGTATGTCGGGAACCCGGCACTTAAAAAAACAGAGCAGCAACTTTACTAAACTCCCAACCAACTCTGAACGAGCAAAACGGATCAGTACATCTACAAAACCAGTTGTGTAGTAATATTATTTCTCTCTTATTGAAGAGTTGTTCCTTGCTTATAGAATATCCCTTTGTTTGTAATGGTTATGAATCAAACATCGGTTTGAATCAAGAATCGATTCTGAATTGATTCATTCATTCATTCATTCATTTTCTGAGCCGCTCATTCCTAATTAGGGTCGCGGGGAGGCTGGCGCCCATCTCAGCCGACTCTGGGCGCGGTCAGAGTACACCCTGGACAGCTCGCCAGGCCATCACAGGGCAGAAACACTACTCTTGACGATTTTTTTACATCTCTCACCACAGACAGTGAGAGACATGGCTGGCATTTGATAACTCAGTTAGCTGCACTGGGGGGGGGCAGCAGTGAGATAGTGGGGCTTGAACCCCCGACCTTGGGATCAGTAATCCAGCACTTTAACCACCAGGCCATCACTGCCCCCGGCTGTACATTATCTCTTAATTAATGCAGTCATTCAATTTAAAATCTGTTAATAAAGTATCAGTTGTCTGTTTATCAAACATGTCCCAGAACATGGAATGTAATTTTAAATATGTATAAAATGTATAATATCTTTTTTATGTTTTTGTGCTGATTACATTTTATGTATCACTAACTTGTTGTTATGTTGACGGGCATATTTATTTATTTGGTTAGTTAGTTAGTTAGTTAGTTAGTTAGTTAGTTAGTTATTTGGTAACAGAACTAAAACCCAAAAAAGTGGCTCATACACCTCCGTTCAGACTCATGCAGAATAAAAATACATAAAATCTAACTCAGATAGGCAGACAGACTTGCAGGTAAATAAATATTGGTTAAGCATCACTTAAATCCGAAGCTTTACAGAACATGAACTCGTTAAACAGATGCTTAAACCAACAAGACATGTAGTGCAATTCAAAGCAGAACTCAGAAAGGCAGTAAAAAACAATCCCAGGCTCGGACACCTATCAGTAGAGAGATATATCTAGAGCTCCACTTTTAGGTAGTTCTCGAAATCCTCTATATAATAATTTCAAGGGATAAAACTAAATAGATGCTAGTGAAGGTATGACTGTTATAAACCGATAAAAGCTGATATTTTGTTGACCTTGTTGATTTAAATATTTTCCAATAATAAGCCGTCATGGAATAATTTTTGCAGGTCAATCATTTTAATTAAATTCGAAGCACTGAAATATCTAATACTCCATATTAGACCTAAATCATTCTGCAAAAAGCCTTGCATAGACACTGCATCTCCAAGCACGTTCATCTGTTTCTGATGTTATAATTCATTAAGTCATCCCATTAAATAACATCTTTATTAAGAGTAAAATCTTTCCGGCTCCATTTCTTCCCTTATTCACCCCCTTTCCCTTTCTATCTCTGGAGAGAATATTGTTTATCTCTTATTCATGAGCTCAGAGATGGCGGATTCTCCAGTATGTGCTGTGCTTATTTATGTGAAATGACTTATGTGATGTCTTGTTGTCCCCTCAGAGCTTTGGGGTGTAGCCAGAATATGGCCTGGGGCTATAGAAAAGAATGTGTATGCACCGAATAAACAGTCAGTCGGAATGCATTGCATGGACAAGCACATGTTATAGATTTCCACGGAGAGGAGGATGAAATGAATTTATGTGCACACATTTTTTTTTTTAAATGTCTTTTTGTATTAGACGACTGGTTTATTAATTTCATGGAAAAGAAGGCAGATCAGTGAACTGCACGTTAGCTGTAACTAACAATGCAAAAACAGAACGGTCGTTGGTTCAATCCAACCGAAACGAATGGTACAAATGCGTCCAAACAAAACATCGGGCGAATGACATTCGTTGCTTTGTCCACTACATCATGACATTTTTTATTCCGTACTGCTTTATCCTTTATTGATGTTGCGGGACGGCTGGAGCCCATCCAAGCCAACTCCGGGCAAAGGCAGGGTACACCCTGAATAGCTCTCCAGGTCATTGCAGAGCCAACACACACACACACACACACACTCTCACACACACGCACTCTACCATTCACACTTACATTCATACCTAGGGGCAAAAAAGAATATCCAGTTATCCTAATATGCATGTCTTTGGACTGTGGAAGGAAACCGGAGCACGTAGAAGAAACCCACACAACCACAGGGAGATGGCCCTCGCTGAGCACCTTGCTGTGAGATGGACATGCTCGCCACTACATCATAGTATACCCCATAGTAACACGTTAAGTCATATAACTTGCCAATGAAGGCCAGAGGTCAAAGGGGGGGGGAGGTTTCTCGGGCTGAACTGCAGACTGTAAATGGAAATCGAGCGCACATGACAGCCAATAGCCCAGAAAGAAATAAGAGATATGAACTTAACTGAAGAGCGGTGCGCAGGTGAGTCAAAGTAAGCAGAATTCTGGGAAGCCGGACTGATGGAGGTGTGGCGGAGGCAGTGATGTGACGACAAGCATCTGTCCAGGCTCCCGAGTGGTGCATTGACACGGTGTGCAACGATCAAGCTAAAGGTCGCAGGTTCGAGTCCAGGTTGATGCCACAGCCGTCTCACAGCCCTCACGGGAGGGATGGAGGGATGGCATATGTTTACCTTCCTGTCACTCACAACAATCATGACATTTATGGTCCTTTATAAGCTTTTTGGTACAAAGAGGCGAATAGCGCATTCTGGGTGTCTTTAGGCCACCGACAAATATTTGTGTACTACCACGATGTTCATCAGTATTGGTCGTCTGGTAGCGCCAACTAATTTATGTGAGTAACTTCGAGTCTCTGGCAAAACAACATTGGTTATTTACTAATTCATTCATTTGCCGAACCACTTGATCCTACTGGGGTCGCGGCGAGGCTGGAGCCTATCTTAGCCGACTCTGGGTGAAGGCGGGGTACACCCTGAACTGTTTGCGAATCCATCACAAGGCAAACACACAAACAACCATTCACACTCACGCTCACACCTAGCCACAATTCGGAACAGCCAATTAGCCTAACGTGCATGTTTTTGGATTGTGAGAGGAAACCGGAGTACCCAGAGGAAGCCCACGTAAGCCCGGGATCAGCTGTAGTTAGGGAAGTGTTTATCTTGTAATAGAGAAACTAGTGTAAGAATGGCCTGTGTGTCTGAGTGGACACGTTTGTAAGGCAGCGTGTTTTGTTATACTGCGTCGTCAATGTCATTGCTAATGTAATTTGAAAACGGCATGAAAACAACGTGTGATTTTGCACCGCTCTGCGTGTAGTTAACGGGAAGTTAAGCACCAAATCGTATCACCACTCAGCCAAATCTTTGTGTTGGCAGGGATTTAAAAGTGTTCGTCAGTCACAGGTTGTTGAAAGTCATCTGCACTCGTAACGATGACACTAATAAACCTAATGATGCCCTCCACTGTTATTACTGCCGTCATCAACACAATTATTGTACAAGAATAAGAACAGACCTGACGCACGGCTCTGTTCAGAGATGTTTGAAATCAGGTGTTGATTAAATGTAATTCAGAAACAAGCTGAGTGGAAACAAAACCTTGTTTATGAGGCAGAAATCTGTTCATCTATTTGTGCCAGTGGGAAATGCAGTCAGGCGCTCATGCAGTGAGGAGGTGGGCAGCTCTGAAACATCTCGCAGGTGCCAGAAAGCCCTGGAACAATGCAGCTGTGTCTGGGATGAATGTCCCCTTAGAGCTTCTCACTGTCAATATCAGAGCGACCCGGAGAAAAAGATAAGGGGGCACAAGTCAGCAGACAAGGAGTCAATCCAGTATAGAGGAAACAGAGATTCGTTCACCCTAAAATCGCATAAACATTCGTTCCCACAGCTGACATTCCAATATTTCCTGACTGTAAAAACTCTTTAGAAACTAACATGAAGGACAAACATGTCTGCCTTACAGTGAGAAGGACCGGGTTCAATTCCCAGGCTCGGGCGTTTCTGTATTGTCAATTCACAAGTGTGAATGGTTGTGCGTCTGTGTTGGCCCTGCAGTGGGCTCATGTGATGTTCGAGGTGTAACTTTGCCCAGTCAGCTGAGATGGCCCCAGCCTCCCTGCGACCCTAATTAGGATGAAGCAGCTTAGAAATGAATGAATGAATGCATGAGTATGTAATGTTTACCGGTTTTGTACTTGAACTTAACCCACGCTTGTATGCACGTTATCACATCCCTTTAGGCTTGCTCAAAATCCCATTACAGAGTTAGCGCCCCTTTGCTGTTATTATAACCTTCACTCCTCTAGGAGGTCTTACCATCAGATTTCGGATCATGGCTGTGAGGATTTGCCCATTCAGCCACGAGAGTATTAGTGAACAGGTGCTGATGATAGGTGAGGAAGCCTGGAGTGTATATTTGGTCTACTCAAGTTCTTCCATACTAACCTCATCAGCAAACTTTATGTTCAGGTATGAAATGTAGGATCTCAGCCGAATCTGTACAAAGGAGGGGTACACCCTGAGCAGCTTTCCAACACACACACACACACACACCTGTGGGGCAATTTGGAAGAGCCAATTATCCTAATGTGCATCTCTTTGGACTCATTCATACATTCATTCATTTCCGAACCGCTTAGTCCTAATTAGGATCACGAGGAGGATGGCGCCCATTTCAGGTGCCAGGGACAAAAAAAAGTCTTATGTTTAATCAATAATAATATGTTGTAGGTTTTGATATGACGTTACAACACAGTGTTTACAGTGCAAATCTACTACACTACACTTCCCATCAACCACTGCACCACTCACAGTCACCTGACTTTTGATGCACATCATATGATTACTGTTTGCACTTTCACCTGATCATCTGAACTGTGTTTGTTCCTTGTTTTTAGAACAAATATAACTTATAAAATATAAATATAAACAAATCTAACTTATAAAATATGAATATAAACAAATCTAAATTATAAAATATAAATATAAACAAATCTAACTTATAAAATATATTCATTCATTCATTCATTTTCTGAGCCGCTTATTCCTAATTAGGGTCGCGGGAAGGCTGGCGCCTATCTCAGCCGACTCTGGGCGAGGGCAGAGTACACCCTGGACAACTCACCAGGCCATCGCAGGGCAGAAACACGCTGACGGCTATGCAGCCTACTCTTGACAAAAATCAGCAATGGTTCCTTTACATGCCTCTCACCACAGACAGTAAGAGACACGGCCTGCATTTGATAACCCAGTTAGCTGCACTGGGATTGCACAGGATCCAAGTTGTATTAATTTTATAATTTTATAATGATTATTATTATAAATCTACATTTAGATTTATTGCTTTATTCATGGTGTAAATAGCAATTACAACAGATGCATTCTTTTCTCTGAACACAATAAACCATTTAGCAAAAAAAAAAGAAAAAGAAAAGAAAAAGTAACGTGAGGCCAAGCCTGAGTTCAAACAATAATCAAAACTTTCCGCATCACAGTGTCTTGAAAAAGTACACTACATCTAGAGACACATATACAGTGGCAATTTATCACATATCACATAAGCATCATGCTGGAAACTCCATGAAAAACCCACCAACCCCAGAAGGGCTGCCAGCAAAGGTCTGTGCTTATTTAGAGCCTTTATACTCCCGCAGGTAATCACTCTGCACCAGTCGGCTGCTTAATTTACAATCATCATTTAGAAATGAAGTTTCAGGTGCTTAATTATTATGCATGGCATTTAAATGTAAACCACTTAATTTCTCGCTTTAATTACCTCAAAAACTAATTTCACATTTGTTGCTCTGAACAATATTGCTTGGGAGGTTGGAAAAAAGACAACTTGGTGTGCATTGTTAGCTATGCAATCCTATTATAAACAATATTTCATCATGTTGTTTTATTGTCTTTTGCAAGCATTTCTCACTTTCCTGACACAGAGCTTTAAGGAACAAAAATGAAAGAGCCTGGAGAAATGACACGCCCTAAATCCCATATAGTAAGCATACATTCATCTTATATGTTTGGTGTCCACCTTCACCCGAGAAGGAACTCTGCCATATACCACAAGTGCTCAAATGGCCTCAAAAGTGAGAGAAAAAAAAATCATGATCAACAAGCATGGGCTTTTAAATCATATCCAACAAAATACTCGCACACAAACTCATTTGCTGAGTATCCTAATAGTCTTTCTAATAGTCTTTCCCCATCTCAGCTGATACTGGGCGTAGGCAGGGTACACACTGAACAGCTCGTCAGAAAATCACAGGGCAACGCATATACAGCCTTTCATACACTCAAAAGTAAGGTCAATTTGGAACAGCCAGTTAACCTAATGTGTTTGTCTTTGGAGTGTGGGAAGAAACCAGAGTACCAGGAGGAAGCCCACATAAGCATAGGTAGAGCATGTAAACATTCATTCATTCATTCATTTTCTGAATCGTTTATTCCTAATCAGGGTCGCAAGGAGGCTGGTGCCCATCTCAGCCGACTCTGGGCGAGGGCAGAGTACACCCTGGACAGCTTGCCAGGCCATCGCAGGGCAGAAACACACTGTATTTACAATTTAAATTAAATTCTATTATAAAAAATACATTTATATTTTGCACAATGTAGCTATGGTGGCATGGTGGCGCAGTCTTTAGAATATTCGCCTCACAGCAAGATGGTCCTGGGTTCGATTTCTGGGCTCGGGTGTTTCTGTATGGAGTTTGCATGTTCACCCCATGCTTGTGTAGGTTTCCTCCAGGTACTCCGGTCTCCTCTTACATTTCAAAAACATGCAGAGTAGGCTGATTGGTTCCCGCCCAGAGTTGGCTGTTAGGGACGCCAGCCTCCCCGCCATCCCAATTAGGGTTCAACAACTTAGAAAATTAATGAATGAATAAATTATTTATTAAGTATTATCTGCAATCTGTGGTCTAACACTATTCTATCACGGCCAGAGTTCAGTTTTTCAGCTACTTGTACTCCTCTGTGCGATCAGACCCACAACAGACGTGCGATTTTGGGAATGTTGAACTGAACCCAGTTGTTTTGACCCATGATGACTTGGACTTTGTCAAAATCACTGAGGTCCTTTTAGCCCGGCCACTTTTCCTGCTTCCAACACATCAACTTTAAGAACTGATCGTTTACATGCTGCTAAATATACCTCACCACATTAGAGGTGCAATTCTAACGAGATAATCACTGTTATAGGCGGCACGGTGGCGTAGGGCGGCACGGTGGCGTAGTGGTTAGCACGTCCGCCTAATAGCAAGAAGGTCCTGGGTTCGATTCCCAGCTCGGGCGTTTCTGTGTGGAGTTTGCATGTTCTCCCCGTGCTTGCG
>JBCNYG010000020.1:13167736-13181782 GCA_039654305.1 Porochilus rendahli
ACACACACACACACACACACACACACACACACACACACACACACACACACACACACACATATATATATATATATATGACATATGTATATATGTAAGAAATCATGAGACTGACAACTTACCTACAGCAGTACTGTAGTACAGGAGAAAAATACAGCCACAATGGCATGCACGTATTTAAATGGAAAACAAACTGGGCATTTCCCAATATTTTGGGTTTCACTTTCAAGTCGTTTCATCTGCAATATAAATTCCTAAATGTGTACTAACACAGACCAGGGCATCATCAGACTCACCACTGGGGGAAAAAAAAGGAAAACACATTTTTAGAGAGATTACCCACACTGATATTAAAAGTGCTTGATCCCCTCACAGAAAGTGATATCTCTATGTTGTGATAAACTACTGAAGTCCACTTTAAATGTGTTGATAATGATTAATCAACATCAGCGCTTACATTAGCCCAGGGTTATATATAATCATACTGATACCTTATTGCACATTCACAGGGGCATGCACATGTGCCACATTTTAAGCTTCATTCTTATTGTATTTATCATTCATGGAGAGAATCCCCAGTGTCAGTGATTTGTAACTGTAATAACATCTTCAGGACTGAGGAGGTTACTCTTCTTTTAAGATTTTTGTTAACAACACAAAGCTGTGTTGAACAGAAAGTGTGAAAAAACAGATGCTGGCGAGGGACCCACTTTTCATAGCTGCTATAACAAATGTGAGAATTTGTTTTGCAGACCTTAAATGTAACTTTAAAGGGATAAAACATGAGATATTCTCAAAGAAAAATGCTGGGGAGCGACAGGAATAAAATGATATTTGAGAGAAGATAATCGCATTTATTCCTCACGTCTTGGGAGATGAAATACTGTGAACAGAAACACAGTGTGGGTTGGGAGCCGCTGCACTAAACCAAAACACTCCAACATGCAAAGCTGACAAAGCAGAATCAGTTAGCCTGTTAGCAGCCAAAACAAACACACTGTAAAATAGAATAAGAAAGAACACATTGTACATTTTACTTATTTTTCATGAACTAATTAAACCCTCAGAATGTTAACGAAGCAAATGTAATTGTACTATTGCATTTTAAAACCGTTTCTGACACCACAGGAAACGATGCGATTGCACAACACATATTAGCGTTGATATTCCGACCAGTTTACATAAGTACTTAATGCTAATATCCGAGTCCTATAATATTTAATATTTATTATTAAGAAAAGCTTAACAAACCCTCAACATTTATTCTCTTGTTGTAAATTTTGGCATTGCTCTCTTCAGTTATTTTACAGTTGTATATTTCAGTGTCCCATCATTTCAAGAAAGTAGGATTAAAAACTTTTTACATAATTATTGGTCCAACAAATCTCTCTGCTTAAAAAAAAGAAAGAAAGAAAAGAAAAGAAAGAAAAATTGAAGAAAAAAGAAAATGGTGAGAAAGATACATCTAAAACATGGAAAATGAGAAAAGTGTAGTTTGGGAATCAGATTTTTTTTATGTTTGAGGAGTTAAAAATGAGGGTGAACATGATGTAGTCCGCCATGAAGCCCTACTGAGCAGTCACCCCAGCGTGTTCACCAGTTAATTACGAAACGTAATGGAGATCTTTGAGAATTGAGTGACAGGATTTTTGCAGGCACATTTTAGTGTAATTTAAAGAAAAGAGCATTTGGAATTTCCAAAATATTATTTAATTATGTTTGTGTATTTAATGATATTACATGTTAAAAATCAGCATGGTGAAATTAAGTTAGTCTTTTAGCCACCCTTTTAGCCTTGCCTATCACTGAAATTATCTTTGATTTTATTAAAACGTAATCAGATTCACTTCCACATCCAAAGAAATAGTAGCAAAGCTTCTGTTTATAATAAACAAAGATGGCCGACAATATCTTATCCATATTTTAAACTACAGCCAGAGACAGAATTATTAACATTTTTATGGCCTGCAAAAACCCTCATATGGCATAAAAAATTACTGTCAGGATATACTAAAAGTGCACAGTGAAAATTTAGCAATGGAACGTCATGAACAACGTTACACTTTCAGTTCAGCTTAGTGCATACGTATTTATTGATCGTATAATTTGGAGGGATTTTGGCAGAATGAATCAATTAAAAAGTGATTTATTAAGGTTTAGTCAATTTATTATACTGTAACTGTAGCAAATTCAATACTAAAAATAATCTTAATATATTGTCACATTTTTAAATATTCATACTTCATACTAATTGACTCTGCTTAGGAAATCTGTCCTAAAAACTTTCTAATAAATTTACATGACAGAAAGAAACAAGCCCCTTTCATCTCTTTTCTGTAAGTGGAGTGAAAGAGTAGAAATGGGGTTAATGTTGCTTGAAACTTGAAAAACCTGTCTTCTGGCAAATGGAATGCTCAGCCAGCTTGGAATTCCCGGTCAGAATTCCAATGATAAATTTACCAGTCTCAAATTTGAAAACATAAACACACATCACAATACCACGAATCAGATTTCGCCTCTCATCATGCTATACTTAAAAGCACTTACGTAGATTTACATGATATGGTTTGTAAGTTTTAATTGCTAATGTAATTCCATAGGTGTCAAGCCCAATGTTACTAGCATGATAGAAAAACTGCGAGAAATGTTATGACAGAAATGATTCAGACACACCTTATTTATCAGTTTAGCAAATTTACAGACTAGCTGTTCATGTTTCATGTTTCTCTGAGCTGAAGCACTAGAACATGTTTATAGAGAATCTAAAGTGGTTTTGAGCAGTTTACGTAGTTAATGAAAACTTAATGTAGCAGTAAAAATTATACAAAATTAAATATAATAATTAAAAATAAATAAAAAAGAAAAAAAAACATAAACACAAACAATGAATATTACAGTGAGCAATGCAATACAAATTTCAATGAAATAGACTTGCAGGTATTTTTGTTTCACATTAATTTGCACTGTCGTTTGCTATGCTACTTTGAACATTAAGTTCCAGAAGGTGGCAGTAGTTTAGCTAAATATCTAAAATTGGCACTAAAATAACATTTTCACATTTTTTCTATTAAAAATAAAAGTATGCATTTGCAAAAGAAAAAAACAAAAACAAATTAAAAACCTGATAGAATGAATGAAAATATGAACTAGAGAAGGTTTTTAAAAAAGAAAGTTTCTGGCACTTTTGAAACTTGTTTGTTGTTGTGTGTATAATTAAACATACATTACATTTCAAGTGCATTGCAGCGATTATTAACTGGGATTTCAACTTCACTGTAAATGTAATAAGCTTGTGTATTGATTCTTCATTTTATTATGATTCAGTAGTTAAAAACAATGTGCACGAGTCACATAAATCAAGCTCTAGAATTCATTACTGGTAGAATACATGCAGGATCAGAAAATTCTGTAATAAACATAATGCCTGTGATATCTACTAGTTATAGCCAAGGAACCCATTTAATATAATATACATTTATTCACTTGTCTAACTACCACGGACTGAGATAGATTCCAATCCCTTTCCTGAAAGGCTCTCTGGAATGAAATAGAGCCTCTCAACATAACGGATAGAGCCTATGGTTCACACACTGCTCGTTTGGAACTGAAACACCCTTTGAGACTAAAGACTTTTAAGAGCCATTTTAAAAAAAGCCAGTCATGTGTCAGTGTACAGTTCTTTAATGTAATTTTCACACAAAGCAGCTTTGCACGCATATAAAATCCTGGAATTTGCTTGTGGAACTTTGATCTTTTGCAGTTTTTATAGTAAAAATGATGTAAAGTTGACATTTCAAATGAATCAGGTGATTTTTTTTATTGTTGTTATGACTGTTTTATACTGTGAATATGATTTTGAAAAGTGACTGCTGTTCGTAAATAACCACTAAAAATATTTTGTAAATAAATTCAATTTTAATTGCTTATTTCACAATGTGTACTGTTTGCTCGTTTGGTATGTATGAAGTTTTAGGTTATATAAAAGGAAATAAATGTTGCCACCTAGATTAGAAGAGGTAACATTAATAAAACATGGAAGGATCATACCTTTTTGCAAGAAATTAAAAAAAAAGTAAAAAAATCATAACTGACTGTCAGATCTCATGTAAATGCTTGGAAAAGTTCAACTAAAAAAAATGGACAGTAGACCTCATGATTATGTTAAATAATGAACGTATGCACATTTCTACATACACAATGTGATGAGATTTCACAGCATTGGGACTAAAGAACTAAGAAATCCATTTGTAATTTAGAATAATTGGAATAAAAGGCTTTACTTTTACGCAAAAAAGATGCTTACACTAAGAAGCATAAGAATTGGACTGGTACAGAGTGACGGGTGTGTCAGGCTAAGAAGAAATGCAGATAAAGCGATATACCCATCATGCATAGTGGCCACTGTGTAAGCCTCTGCAGGCAGGGTTATGATCTGGGGTTGCTTACACTGGTCAGGTTGAGGCTCAGCAACATTATGTGGCAGTAAAAGGAAGTCAGCTGACAAGCTTCCAAAGTTCCAGGTTTTCCCATCAATAGATTTTTTCTTTATTGAAAACTCAACACAAGCTTTTGGGGAAAAATTAATACGACTTTGGACTGAATTTTAAGTTGTGATATTATAAAAGCAATGCCACAGTGAATGCATGATAATGTTGAAACAACGAAATACTAGGGTGCATGACATTTTTGTGCAGGGCAGTGTATATAAGTCTGTTTTTTGAGTCTGAATCAGGGTTAAAACTATTCTGTATTGAGGTAAAGGAAGTGAAAGCTTGCGGTGCTATCATCAGGCTTATGTAGGTTAATTTATGTACCTAAGTATGGTGGCCTATTGGGACCCACTCACTCATTCAATTGCCAAAACGCTAAATCTCATTAGGGATGCAGGGATCTCAACCAACAATGGGTGAAGGTGGGGTACACCCCAAACAGCTTTCCAGACCATCGCAGGGCCAACACACATGCACACACTCACACAAAACCATTCACATCAACACCTAGGAGCAGTTTGGCACAGCCAAATAGCCTAATGTGCATGGTCACTGTTCTGACCACTATGCCATCGTACCACCCAATAATGGGACCTTTCCAACAAATGTAATGTTTCTGTGCTCTCTATATTGTCTCAGTGGAGGGCCATAGTAATATTAACAGTAAGAAAAAGCAGAAGAAGAATAAAACATAAAATGATTATTTAGACCCATAAAAAGCAATATTCTCAGGAATATACTTTATTCAATATTCAATAATGTTTGTTAGCATAAAATTTGGTGAGTATGTAAAAGTATATTTACCAATATCTTTAGGCTGTTGTTCCTCGATCCTTTAAGAAGTATATATGAGTTTTCTATGTTGTAACAAGGGCAGAAAAATATAAAAAAAAACCCGATCAATGTTTCTGGGCCTAAGATGCATGGTAATCATGAGGAAATTATTCTTCTCAGCTGTGATATGATGGGAATGCTTCCTTCTTCCACGCCTTGTTATGTAATTCATATTTTCAAGTTAAAGCTGCGACACTGATCATGTACAAAATAAATGTAAGCTTGATAAATTCCCACAAACCTTAAATCTAATAGTTTGAACTGAAAATAATCATTTATGCCTCAGTTTCAGACAAAAGTTCTATTATCTGCAAAGTATATATTATGCAAGCTGGTAGCAAACTGATATAAAGTGTAAACACACACATGCACCCAAAGTTTACTCACATAAAAGTAGAATGGAATGAATGAGGAAGTTATTATGAAAGTGGAAACAGCCAGAGTCAGTGCCATTACATGATGGGAAATACCCTTCACTGAAATTCCTTTATTTACGGACAAGGATTTCTCTGGTCACAAAGCTTGGCAGTTTACCATAATATTCTTACTCTTTATATCTCCACCCACTGTCTTGGGCACAGTATAAACACATTAGCTGAAACTCAGTTAGAGAAAACAAAACTTTCTGTGTACTCATAGTATAGTATCATAGTCAGTGTCTAAGGAAAATGTCGTCGGCCAGCATCTTGTTAGCTCAGGATCAGTTCATCTGTTCAGTGTGTCTGGATCTCCTAAAGGATCCTGTGACTATCCTCTGTGGTCACAGTTTCTGTAAGGTGTGTATTAATGGCTGCTGGGATCAGGATGATGAGAAGGGCGTCTACTGCTGTCCTCAGTGCAGAGACACTTTCACTCCAAGGCCTGTTCTACGCAGAAACGAAATGCTGGCTCAAGTGGTGGAGAAACTGAAGATTGAAGTCCCAGATGAATCTGTTTATGCTGGACCTGGAGATGTAGAGTGCGATTTCTGTACTGGGAAAAAATTCAAAGCCATCAAGTCCTGTCTCGTGTGTGTGGCCTCTTTTTGTGAAAGTCATCTGAAACCTCACTATCTTTCTCCTGCTTTCAAGAAGCATACATTAACAGAAGTCTCAGCGAACCTACACAAGAATATCTGCTCCGATCATGGAAAAGTGTTGGAGATCTACTGTCGTACTGATCAAACCTGCATCTGCTTCTTGTGCACGATGGATAAACACAGAGGACACAACACCATCACAGCTGCAGCAGAAAGAGCTCAGAAGCAGGTAAGAACTAAACGTTTTAAATTTTTAGATAAATTATACCAAATTTATTTCATAATATTGTATATATCAATGTGTGTGTCAACTTTTATTTCAAAAGCTTCTTAAGAGTTTAGGATATGGTTAAGAGTGTTAGACTTGAATCAATGTTAGATTAAATCTAGTCGGACCTCTCTGTGATGATTGGAATGTCTTAACATTGAGTGCATGCTTTTCAGTGCATTACAAATTGTTTTAAAACAGTCATGTGAAAAAATAAGAGCTGGGAACTGCTAATTTTTCAACAAACCCTCTTTGAAACAGTGCCTGCTAATATAGGTGATATAACCTATTCCATTTATCTATATATCCCTTCAAACCAATCAAATCATATGTGCCATTTTTATCTTTGGATTCAGGCTCAAACAGCATGGCACTTGTTTCTAGCCAACAACACAGAAAATATAAAATATTCTTGAACATACTATACTATATTAGCATACTATATTTAGCACCTGTGGCATGTTTATCCAAATGTTTTGCTCAGGTGGCTAACTGTTCTCGGAGAAAACTGGAGTTCAGAGCATTCGATTATATTTATTGGATAAATTATTAAATAGTGTCAACTGATGCTTGCCATAAAAGGAGCCAATTTAATTACCTGTACAGTAAGATATACAAGCATCCATGGCCCATTCAGACACAAAAGTATTAATAAATTCAGGCAAGGGTGAACAATCAGCTTTACAAGCCATTCAGGGGGCTCTGTGAAAGCCACTGAAGTTTTTCATACCATCCTTGACAAACCATGTATTTAAGGACATTGTTTTGTCCACAGGGGACTGACAAAGTGTTATTCTTGAGCAGGTTTTGTTTAGGCGCCTTACTCCTCTTGATGTGAATTTCCAAATGCTCACTCATTTTGTCAAACCGATTACTCCTATTAGGGTCACAGAGAGGCTGGAGCATATCTCAGCTGACAATGGGAGAAGGCGTTGCTGTTTGCTGTTGGGCTTGCCGCCACTTGCTGTGCTTCTGAAGACCATTTATTGGTGTATAGAGTTAAGCTCTGAGCTGGGGTAAAGGTTACGCTTTAATGATTTGTCCTTAGAGCTCTTTAAAAGGGGAACAGGTGAAATTCCAGCAGAGAATCCAGGAGAGGCAGAAGAAGGTGGAGGAGATGAAACAGACAGTGAACACTATTAAGGTGAGAACGCATCATTTAGAGTTCCAGTAAGAAAGGGAATGGTAAATAGGTTTAAACGAGCCTTCATCTTTTGTGTGTTTGCCAACAGTCACGTACACAGAGAGCAGTGGAGGAATGTGAGATGATCTTTTCTACGATAATCACCTCGATGGAGAAAAGTCGTTCAGAGGTGACGGGGCTGATCAGAGCTCAGGAAAAGGCTGAAGTGAGTCAAGCTGAACGACTTCTGAGGCACCTGGAGCAGGAGATTGCTGATTTTCAGGGAATAGTCACTGAGCTGGAGAAGCTTTCACACACACACGATCATGTCCGTTTTATCCAGGTAACACTCACTGTCCGATCTACAGAGTACTGCTCTTCACACATGCTGAAATGTCATTCATTAAGGGAGGAGTAAATGTCACAAATCAGTCTTTGGTCAATTTTCATCTGTTCCATTTTTTTTACGTTATGTTTCTACCGGCATTGGTTGGTTGGTTTGTTTGTTTGTTTTTCTGTCTGTAAGCAGCATTACTCAAAAACAATTTTTAAAATTTTGGCAGTAATCCAGATTATTGTCTGGATGCAGAGAATTTTTAATGATTTAATGATCATCCAAGTTACTGTGTCCGAAGCGTAACCTCCAGGCTTGGGTTCCATGGTGTAATCTCAATCCTTTACCTTTCTGTACAACTTTTAGGCCAATTATCACAAAAATAATCCAATTATTAATGCTTTCTCATCCGAGCACAAGGCCTCTTATTCAAGGCAGGCTCCATACACAATGCAATCATATAAATGGCTGCGCGTTTGCATTGTAGGCCTCAAATAATAAACACATGTTGCATTTAGAAAAATGATGCATTTTTACAATATCATATGGGGGTACTGAATGGCCTTGGCGGAGGTCTGCACTCTCCGAATGCTTTTCTAGTTACTGGTGTTTAATGGCTCTTTAAATCAAATAAAAATTTTTGTCAAATTTCCGTACATTGAAAGTTCATTAAGATTAGTTTGAGGATTTGTGATTGACCATTTTTCATAATTCATCTGGTTAACTGTGATCAATAACGTGCATCTCCTAATAAAATTGCACTTGCCATATGGTCCTTTCCATTATGGTGTATAAAGAGAAGTATGATAAGGACAGCCTGCTAGTAGTGAAATGTAATTGTCCAGTCTCTAAAAGACTGGACATACACCTTTGTGGCAACACCTGATCCTTATGTCCTGATCTTTTTTACAAGATCTTGACATGGTAATGCTTTTTTGAGAATGTGCTACAGACTGAGATTTAGCTGATAATGCCATTTATGAAGAACTGTCTCATGCTGTTATCTGCAAAAATATACTTTCAGGCATTTAGCAACTTGCTCATCTGCAGCTGCCATCTTTCAAGATAAAACAAAGACAGAAATAAATTTTCTTCTCTGTGCTGTCACCAAAGTGGTTCCCCCTTGCTGTGCAACAGCTGAGTCTTTTAACATAGACTAAAAGTCCCTTTCTTTACCGAGCATTTGAAAAATCTCTTTTCATGATTCCTTCCTTGTCATGCTGTACAAACCTCTTTCAACAGCGTTTCAGCTACAGTATTAGTCCCTGAGCTCCTCATCTAACATCAGTGAATGTTTTTGATCACCAGGGTATGTTTTTTGATACAAAATACAACATATTCCATATTGGAGCACCTACAGTTTACTATAAATAATAAAATCTCAAAGTGTTGTGTGCATATCTTTTCATCCCATTTGCTATAAAGAATATAAATATCTACCAAATACCATCAGAAGTCACAAAATATGTTTAAAATGATACAGAAATATACACAGTTCCACCTTGACCATTATCAATGAATGGAAAGAATATGGGGCCACAAAAATCCTGCGTAGAAAGGGCCGTCCACCAAAACTCACAGACCGAGCAAAGAGGGCATTTATCAGAGAGGTAACAACAGAGTTGCTAGCACACACCACAGAGCTAGGCTTTATGTAATAATTTCAAGAAAGAAAGAAAAATAAATAAATAAACTAGAAAAGCACTAGGAGAGCGCAGACCTCCACCAAGGTCGTTCAGTACCCCTATATGGTATTGTAAGAAATGTAACTTTTTTATTATTTGAGCCCTACATTGCAGAATGTGATGGTCAGAACTGAGGGAATGTTAGATGATGCTAAATACAGGCGAATTCTTTAGGAGAACAGATTCTTAAAGGACCAACACAGACACACAACCATCGAAACTGAGTCTCAGTAAGCAATGTTTTTCAGTCATCAACTGTCCCGCTGTAGTTTCAGATTTATGTTCTCCACCAACACTGAATAACAAACATATCCTTCATCTGTTGTGGACTCAAAATTCACAATGTTGGTAAATGCTCCAGTCAATGTCACTTTTTTTTTACACTTATTTGTTTGATGTAAATAAATATGTGAATGTTTTGACCTGTATCTGCATATTGGTATTGCGATGCTGGCACATGATTGGGTACTTGATAATGTATGATGTGGGGTACAGATAGTCCTATTTAAGTGCCCAGTAAGAGTTCACAGTTGTTGTAATTCATTTATATATGCGTATTATTTTTACCTCTAAACTGCATTTTCTAGACTTTAGCATCTGGACATCTTCCTTCCCAACATTCCAGACCTGACGTTCACACATCTAGCATCACTGTCAATAAAAATCTCTCATTTGATGAAGTGAGAAATACTCTCTCATATCTAAAAAGTCGACTTGAGGATTTGTGTAAAGAGGAACTCAGAAAAATCCTTCCACAAAGTAAGAGGCTCTTTTACTCGCTCAGCAACAGTCACGTCTTTCTGCCCATCAATAAGTAAACTCGATTACCTTATATTAAACTAGCATGATTACTAGCTTAGCTGTTTACTTATTACTAATTAATTTTTGCTTACCTACCCAATTAAAAGGCTGATTTATCACCTTTAATCATTTCCAACCCTCAGACAACCTTATGATCCTTTTGTCTATATTTCCATTTTTCTCCATAGGTATACAAGTTCGGCGGACAATTTTAACATCAGCGCCAGAAAAGAGAGAAGATTTTCTAGAATGTACTTCTGAAAACACACACACACACACACACACACACACACACACACACACACACACACACACACACACAGTGGAAGACATATCAGTGACTGGTGTTTCTTCCTTTTTAAAATATGTGTACCAACACAAACAGGGTTAACACAGACTTAAACTCAACACCGTTCAGTTTGTTTTTCTCTTGTATTTCAGATTTCTGTGACGTGACTCTGGATCCCAACACAGCACATCGTAACCTCAAACTTTCCGATAAGAATAGAGTGGTGAGATTCACTAAGAATGAGCAGAAGTACTCAGATCATCCAGAGAGATTTGATTGTGTCACTCAGGTGTTGTGCAAGAACGGTGTGCATGGACGCTCTTACTGGGAGGTGGAGTGGAGTGGTGATGGTGGTGTGTTCATATCAGTCTCATATAAAGGGATTGGAAGGAAAGGATGGGGTAATGAATGTCTGTTTGGACGCAACGGTGAGTCTTGGAGCTTGTACTGTTCTGCTTCTTCCCTTTCTTTCTATCACAACAACATTAAGACAGTGCTTAGAGTTCCATCAACCTCCAGAACAGGAGTGTATGTGGATCACAGTGCAGGAACTTTGTCCTTCTACAGCATCTCTGACACCATGAGGCTGTTCCACAGAGTCCACACCACATTCACTCAGCCGCTATACCCTGGATTCTGGGTTGGGGTTCCATCAACTGTGAGGTTGTGTGAGCCAAAATAATCTTTTGAGGTCACTTATTGCCAGAAGGGTTTAAAAAACGTTCAAAGCGTGTATATGATTATGGTGTATATGGAATGTCCTTCACCACACCTATTGGTTTCCTCCTCAGACACGGGCTATGTGATATCGATCTTAACATGGGAAATGATTATCTCTAAAACTTTGTGAGCATGCTCTGATGTTCACCTTTGACTGTGACATTCCAAATGTAATTAATCTCTGGGATTCAGGTAGTGCCCTGTCCACACCAATTTTACTAATATCACCGGTGTGATCAACTTTATTTCACAGACAAAACACAAACAGTAAATAGTAAATATTTTATGTTTAAATTATCTATTTTACGGCCTGCGCGGTGACTTAGTGGTGAGCATGTCCACCTCCCAGCAAGAAGGTCCTTGGTTCGAGTTCTGGCGAGGGCGTTTCTGTGTAGAGTTTGCATGTTCTCCTGCTTGCATAGGTTTGGTCCGGGTATGCCGGTTCCTCCTACAGCCCAAAGACACGCACATTAGGCTAATTTGCTGTTCCAAATTGAGTGCAAATGGTTGTGTGTGTTGTGCCTATGATGGTCTGCCGAACTGTTCAAGGTGTACCCCACCTTTGCTCAACATTGGCTGAGAGGCTCCCGCTTCCCGCGACTCTAGTAGGATTAAGCTGTTTCAGCAAATGAAAAAGAGAAAGTGAGTGAGCTAGTTTACAAGCTAAGGTTTTAAAACTACAAAAAATGTGGCTATAATATTATTTTGATACTGGAGACTTCTTCTATTAATATTAAATAAACTTACATATTAGAGATAGATTCACTGTATCAAGAATAGTTTTTTTTCTGTGTTACATTGAAGTTTTTTAATCTGTTTAATATTATCTTTTGATGATATTATGTTTCTGCTCTTTGACTTCCTATGAATGATTAATGAATGTTGTGTAGTGGTATGGAGGTTGTCAGGGCTGCTGTTGTAGAAAATAGACATGGTGAACAAGTTATACTCACAACAATGTTGCCTCCTCTCATTAAAACAACTCATGAAAAAACATTGTTAAACATTAACAAATGAACCTTTAACAAATAAAGTATTTTAAAAAGATTTTTCATGGAGGTTCTTTATTAATAACTCACTGTAAACATTTCAGTGCAATATCAAGTCCTGGGCAGAAAAAACCCCATTATTATCTGTATAACATGAAACAGATTTACATGGAAATTTATTTCAATATAGTACATGTTAGGGAATAATGATGCTAGATAATGAAAATCCACTGCAGAAAAAAGAATAAATTGACTATAACCAGGGAAAGGGGGGAAATATCTTTTAAAATGTTTGAAACAAGCACATTTGTAATGGTGTAAATGTAAATGTTATCAATAAAAGACTTTTGATGATTTGTTTATACACTTCACTCCTGCACCTCATTTTCTCCTTATACACATTCATACACTTTAAAACCCGAAATAAAGTAATAAAACATAACACAGCATTCAGTTCATACCCTTATAAGTGACAAACTCATTCACTCTCACACAAACCACCACTGTGTACTAGGGTCACATGGAGGCCAAAGCCTATCAGCTGACACTGGGCAAAAGTGGGGTACACACCCTGAACAGCTTGTCAGAGCATCGCAGGGCAACACAACCACAACCATTCACACTCATGCCTAGGGTCAATTTGGAATACCCACCTAGCCTGTTTTTGGACTGTGGGAGGAAACCAGAGTGCCCTGAGAAAACCCACACAAGCACAGGGAGAACATGAAAACTCCACACAGAAATGCCCAAGCCTGGTAAATCGAACGCTCGACCTTCTTGCTGTGAGGCGGCCATGCTAACAATAAAATTAAAGCCCTGTGAAGCTAGTACACACCACTTATTATCTATCAGTAAGCTGTTCTAATCAAACAAGCTAACCAATTAGAATCTCTACAAACACCAACACCAAATCAGCTTTAAACTTTAGTAAATGTATAAAATACACAAATATTCGACACCACAGTGATTTAAAGTTCAAAAACAAACACTATGGTGCCAGAAACTACAAAAAAATCTTAAAAGCATTTAAAGATGGAGAGCATTTATTCGGTGTGTCACAGTCTCCTGCACGCGCAGACTCTCCTCAGAAAAAAACACATTGAAATAAAATAGAGGTTTAGCACACATTTAATCACGCTCAGATTCAGGAATGAACTTTCAGAAACGACTCCTTAATTTTACATATTGTCCAAGTCCACAAGATTGAAAATGAGTGAACTTCAACCCACTAACTGCTATTAATATTAACCATCTCATATTATATAGTTAATTGCTCACTACCTGTTAAGCAGCCTGGCACAAAGCAGCATATTATCTTTCCCTCTAATGTTTTGTGCTCTGTGAACTTTAGTGTACCTTGTTTCCAACTGCAGTGTCCAGTGTAGGATTCATAATGTATAATCTCATCAATATTGATTATTGTACCCTCAGAGTGAGTTAAAGGAGGATCAGATGAACTTCCAGCAGAGAATCCAGGAGAAGCAGAAGGAGGTGACGG
>JBCNYG010000020.1:13382657-13385157 GCA_039654305.1 Porochilus rendahli
CACACACACACACACACACACACACACACACACACACACACACAGAGTAATGCTGAAGTTTTTTTTCTTTCCCTTCTTGTTGCATTCTACACAGAACTCCCTCTAGACAGACATACAAAGAACTGTTTTACCCATTTTACCCACTGTGACCTTTCACCCTAAATATTAAACTTTCTTTACTAGCAATATAAGCATGTTATTATCCATGCCTAGAATGTATTCCATCTCTCTCTCTTTCTCTCTTACACACTCTTTCTCTCTCTCTCTCGCACACACACACACGGCTGGAGTTTTATGTTTTTGTCCTCAAGGCAGAAGGAAAAAAACACAAGGACTCGTAGAGATTTTAGTGTGTGTATGTGTGTGTGTGCTTTTTTTTCCTGGTCAGTTTTACGGCATTATCGCCTCTTGCAGACGCGAACAGTAAAAATGCTGCCCACCACAAATCTTCAGCTTACATTCACACACACATACACGCGCACTGGCCGTGTTAAGTACATTTCTGTCAGAGTGAGAGACTAGTTTTGTGGGGGATGATCATTCTGCAGGCACCGACACGTTCTCTCTGTCTCTGTTCTCATGAGATTTGCTGTACTTCATACGATTCTTCCTCTGTTTCTTTCTTGTTTGGGACACGCCCACAGAACGATTGTAATGGTGTTTACATGGAATGTATAAAGAACCAGGTGTGTGATTTGGACACACCCACAGTGGGGTTGGAGATTGTGTTTAAATGGACCAACTGGAGAGTCAGGTGTGTGATTTGGGACACGCCCACAGTGGGGTTGGGGATGGTGTTTATATAAACCAAATGGAGAGCCGTGTTTGTGATTTAGGACACGCCCACAGTGGGGTTCGGGGATGGTGTTTAAATGGATCAAATGGACAGTCAGGTGTGTGATTTAGGACACGCCCACAGTGGGGTTCAGGGATGGTGTTTAAATGGATCAAATGGACAGTCAAGTGTGTGATTTAGGACACGCCCACAGTGGTCAGGATCCTGATGGTTGTATAAGGCTCACTACCTCAACTTCTTGGTCTTTGTTTCACCTTTGATTCTTAATATTCTGCGTAACATGCGCTTCTGTCCCAAATCACTTCTTTTCTGTTGTAAAGCACATTGGTGCACTTCAGAAAGCAACATTCAAACAAGCATTGTGTTGTTTATTCTACATCTGCGAGCCCATTTAAATATTTACTGTTCTGCATTCAGCTCAAAAATTTCTTCTGCTGTGGATGCCAAAGTCAATACCTATTTCTGCTTGTGTGTGTGTGTGCCTGCCCTAGGGCTGCTAAAGGATATGAGCACGTCCTGCTTTAATTGGCTTTCAGGGCAGCAGTAGAAATATTTGTTGGTGTAAATAAGCAGTTGTCACTTTGATTTAAAAGTTGCTGTCTTGCTTTTTGCTTTGTGAAACATTAGCATGTCATGCTAATTCTCCAGACTGCATCAGCTCATGCTAAATCACGCCGTACATCTGAAACGAACACAAGTTTTACATCTTAAAATCTATTGATTCCCCAAACGGTTTTTTATGTGGCTTATTTTGACTGAAGTTCAGAACGCTGTTTGAAGAGCTGTTTTTAAACAGAGACGTGTTTAAAAGTCTCCAGACTACGGCATCTCATCTGGTGTACCAAAACTAAACACACAGTCTGAATGTAAGGACTTGTGTATTTAACGGAGGTATTAAATTTCTTCAAGTTTAGTTCTAGAGGTTTAGGAAAACATTTGCTGGCGTGTGATGGTCAGTTTGCATTGTAGCATAGTAGCATTGTCATCTTCATCTTCTTCCACTTAATCCGGGGTCAGGTCGGGGCTCTCCCCTGCCACTTCCACCAGCTCTTCCAGGGGGAGACCAAGGTGTTGCCAAACCAGCCGAGAGATATAGTCCCTCCAGCATATTCTGGGTCAACCCCGGGGTCTCTTTACGGTTGGACATGCCTGAAACATCACACCAGGGAGGCATTCGGGATTCATTTATATCAGATGCCCAAGCCTCCTCAACTGGCTCCTCTCAACACTGAGGAGCAACGGTTCTACTTCGAGCTCCTCTCGGATGACCGGACCTCTCCCCGTCTCTAAGGGAGAGCCCTGCCACACTGCGAAGGAAGCTCATTTCAGCCGCTTGTATTCGCGATCTTGTTCTTTTGGTCACTGCCCAAAGCTTGTGACCGTAGGTGAGGGTAGGAACATAATTTGACTAGTAATTATAGAGCTTTGCCTTCCGGCTCAGCTCCCTCTTCACCACGAGTGACCGGTACAAGCTCCGCTTTTGCATAGGGGCTGCACCGATCTGCCTGTCCATCTCCCACTCCATCCTTCCCTCACTCGTGAACAAGACCCCGAGATACTTAAACTTCTCCACTTGGTGTAGGACTTCATTCCAGACCTGGAGGGTGCATTCCACGCTTTTCTGGATAAGAACCATGGCCTCAGACTTGGAGGTGCTGATTCTTATCCAGGTCGCTTCACCCTGAGCTGCGAATCGCTCCAGCA
>JBCNYG010000020.1:13390157-13392842 GCA_039654305.1 Porochilus rendahli
TAAAGGCCCATCTGGAGCCGTTAGCGTCACGCTGAGGATTTTCGGATGGAATGTTTGTGCGTAAACACTCGCCTGATCATCGAGTAAACGATATATCATGATAGTTAACTGGAAGCTTTAAGTGTTGTTACTGAGGAAACTCAGCCCAGTGTGGGAGTGTGTGTGGAGTGGGCCATAATGAGAAAATTAGCTGATCAATAAGAACAGGAGGAAGATGCTAATCGAGCCCGAGTTCTCTTACAATTATTTCATAACCAGGCATTTGTGAGAGATCCAGAGGTCCAGAGTCCAAGCTGATCAGATGGTGTGTGCATGAGTGAGGGGGGTCGGGACACGACGACTGAGCACAGTTCGGAGGTGTTGAGCCTGTTAGAAGTCTAAGAGCCTTTTAAGAGGAGCACTCTGCAGTCCACTATCTGAGGATCATGAATCATTATTCCGAGTAAATAATGCTTCACTGAAAATGGTCAACACACACACTCAAGGTTTGCGGTCACTGAGTGTGAAGTTCAACAAAATGCCATCACAGAAAATACACAAGCACAACATGGCTTTCATGTTTTAGTTTTAAAAAAGCACTGTATTTAAACTGTAAATGAAAAACTGCGACAACTACTACTCGTACTAAGCTACTACTAGTACTTAACGGCTACTCGTACTAAGCAACTACTCGTACTTAATGGCAACTCGTACTAAGCTACTGCTTGTACTTAACTGCTTCTCGTACTAAACTACAACTCTTATTAAGCTACTACTCGTACTTAGCTACTACTCATATTTAACTGCTACTCGTACAAAGCTACTACTCGTACTAAGCTACTACTCGTGCTAAGCTACTACTCATAATTAACTACTACTCATACTTAACTACTACTCGTACTAAGCTAATACTCATGCTTAACTACTACCCGTACTTAACTACTACCCGTACTTAACTACTACCCGTACTTAACTACTACCCGTACTTAACTGCTGCTTGTACATAACTGCTACTTGTACCAAACTGCTACTTGTACCAAACTGCTACTTGTACTAAACCACAACTCTTACTTAACTACAACTCTTACTTAACTACTACTCGTACTGAACTTAAGTACATTTCTGGATAAACTTAAATGTTTCAGCCACTCAGAACTTCAGTGAAGCCAAAAAAAAAAGCTTTGAACTCATTTTAAAAGCATTAAGCAAGTCTGGAAAAATATGGCCCAAAAACATAAGCTGAGCCCTGAAGCTGGTTTAAAGGGAGTCCGTGGTGAATTAGTGTTACTATCTATTACATAAAATGTACACTTAAATGTGTTACATATGCACAAAGAATGCTGTAAGGATGACCAATGCCAGTACTGTTTAAATCCGGTAAACTGGTTGAGGTGAAGTCTTAAGATCAACTCAAACTACACTAAACAGCTGTTGTAAAACCAGCGAAAGTTTTGATGGAGAAAAACTTGGCGCTGTACTGGCAAAAAAAGAAAGAAAGAAAGAAAGAAAACGCATGAAGGGCTGGATGGTGCTGATGCATCGTTAGGTGATTGCTCAGACAGCAGTACAAAAGCTGGCCTCAGTGCCCTTTGATTCTTGGGGATATGTTTACTTATTTATTATATAGATTTATATAGGCTTATTTACTTTTTTTAATTATGTACTTATTTATATTTATATTTGTTTGTTAGCTTTCCTCTTTATTATTTATTTATTTAAAATGTGCCGATTATATATATAATTTTAAATATAATTTTTTTTCTACCAATTAATTTTTTAACTTGTTTTATTTATTGATTGATTTCTTTGTTTATTGATTTTACTGATTGCAAGGCACTCAAAAGTATTTAACCCCTCTTCCTGAAAGTTCTGTAGCGTGGTGGGGTTTGGTTCACTTCTCGGATCTGTTTTTTGTATTGTACATCGAGGAATCAAAATCAGGTAGGTTGTTAAAGCAGTCCTTCGGCAGTCATGTGGTGAACAGAATTATGGGAAATATCTGAGAGAAGGACCTACACTGTGAGGTGGGATCGAGAGACTGAATCTGAGTGAGATAGAGAGAGAAGGAAAGAGAGCGAGAGATGGTCTTGTCGGCCTTTTCAGCCTGAGAGCCGGATGAGAGGGTCGTGCTGCTGCTTCCCTCATTTCCATACGGAGAATCCGCTCACGGTTTGACACGATGGAGAGAAAAATCTCTTTTGCTCAACTACCCCCACCCCCACCCCCTTTCTGGAGGCTTCTCTCTGTATTTGCATTCATTTGATGTCAGCAGGCAGAAATGCTCAAAACCCGGGCAGCGTTGAGTCAACACCTTTAAATTGGAGATTAAACGCTGCTAAGTTGACAAGCTATTAATTTTGAGTTTTGTGATAATGAGAGATATTTTTTCCACTCAGAGAAAGAGGTGCTCAAACATCCCTGCACTTTTTTTTTATATGTTTGCGATGTAGAAATGTCAGGAGAATTTAACTGATTCTTGACTTTATAGATGACGACTTTATTTTCCTCATGTTTTAATTGAAAGCTCGGCCTCTGAAAAATTGCTATTTTATATTTAATTTATCAGTTATCAAAAAAAACAACCACGACTTCACTCAGGTCACACTTAATATATACGACTACATTAACATCCCATCTTGTAGTGCTGCAGATTCAGGATGTGTACACACACACACACACACACACACACACACACACACACACACA
>JBCNYG010000020.1:13400041-13414285 GCA_039654305.1 Porochilus rendahli
CACGCACATCAGTACACCCTTTATCAACTGTATTATGAACAGACAACACAGAATAAGAGTGATTTAAAGTTAATCATCAAATCAAAGCTGACTTCCTGCGAAAAAAGGTTAACTGCAGTAGTGCTTCTCGAAGCAGGTTAACTAGTGTAATTTTACTCTCTAACTTAAAAAAAAAAAAAAAAAAAAAAAACAAAAAAAAAAAACAAGGCGAGGCTAGGAACCCAAGTGGGTAACCATGTGAAGACTTTTCATGGCTGCTGGTTAAAAAAACAGTACAATGTATAATATTCTCTGCTACTGCGATTGATTATCAATGCATTGTAATACATAGTGCTTCGTAAAATGTGCTAATGATAAATTAGCATTGGAAGCTAGCTAATGTGCTTGTATGTGCAATATAAGGCAAATTTATTATTATTTACTTATTTGGAATTGATAACAAATCTGAAAGGAATCTCAATTAATTTTAGCTAAAATCTCGTCGTACACATTGTTGCTTTTCCAGACTTTTTGTCATACCTATATTCTTAAACCCCTTGCTCACTGGTTGAACAGTGCACCGCGAATGACGGTGAAGGCAACGGATGAGGACGAATTGATAATCCGCAATCTTGACACGATTTTTTCCACTTTCGCAGCCAATTTCTCTGAAATCACCATTCCCTCTTCACACCTTTAGCCTGTTAACTACGCATGAACTGCGCTTTCAGACTCGGTTGCATTCGCCACCATCACGTTTCCTTTGCCACCATCGTACTAGCTGCTTGTTGGAAATACCTTCTTTGCCACCACAAGAGGCTGCGCAAGGGGACGAGTGGGCATGAAAGTGTACTTTGCCAGCATGTTGAGAGGACGCAGGGAAGCCAAACATGGCAAATGAACATGGAAAAAGGGGTACAAAAGATGCATTTCGGCATTCATAACAAGGTAGTGATTATATAACAGGTTGAACACGCTAATTCGCCAGACCCTGGCGATAATTTCAAAGATGTTTGAAATTTATAATGCAGCCAGTGTGCACGTGAGGAGCCTGTGCGAACTTGGCGAACAATTCACGCCAAGCTTGCTTTTGAAACACATACATCTGCGAAAAATCCCATTTGTGATGTTCGCCACCACATTCGCCCCAGTGAGCAAGGGGTTTGAGAAAAATTTATAACACTCTGTGTGAAACTTTGTTCAAGAAAAAGAGTGTCAGTTGTGAAATGTAACTGCACCAGATGAAGTTTGTTGTTGAAGAAGTTTGACGGCAACTGTTGATGCCCCTGTTTGTTTTTTTGTTTTTGAGTTTAGGCGTAGCTAGCATGTAGACATCAGGAACATAGACATCAGGAACATCAACATTTCTTTCATATATATTGGTAAATTACAGCACAAAAAGGCTAAGACTACAGCTGCTCTGTCATTCCACTTAGCATCAATCGCTAACATGACTAAAATACTAGCACCAAATATTAACTCCATTAACACTTCATCATGCCATATTTCATCTGGAGTACTGTGAAATAAGAAGTTGTGGGTTGAGAAGTATAATTAATTGTATGAACAAGTGTTGGCGTGCTGAAGAAAACCAGGTCAGAATTTTAGTGCGGGAAGTTCACAGTGATTTAGATGGAGGTTGGAACGCAGGAAGCGTTTAATTAACACTTTCTCTGGCCTGTTATTAAAATGTAAATTTCTTTTCCTTTTTTTAATCTGACATCACAGCAGAGTTTTGAAAAGGTTACAGAATGTTTCACCTTCTACGTTCTGACCTTTTTCTCCAAAGGTGATTACGAACAGGGAGGTTTGAGTGATGTGAATTTCATCCATGGAACTCTTCTGTCGGAAATGTTGTGTGGGGGAAAAATAAGTGTTCTTTTTTTTTAATGAAACGTTTTTGGGTAAACGGATGCACGACATTCTGCCGTAATCAGCCGTGTTGTTTCCACGTACGCTTTAAAATGCTGTACAACACAAGTACAGTTCTAGGACC
Organism: Porochilus rendahli; assembly: GCA_039654305.1. Classification (NCBI taxonomy): domain Eukaryota; kingdom Metazoa; phylum Chordata; class Actinopteri; order Siluriformes; family Plotosidae; genus Porochilus; species Porochilus rendahli. Next base: position 13,402,017 of record JBCNYG010000020.1, read on the forward strand.
TTGTACATGTTTGAGAACCCATTTGAGGATCTCTAATATGAACCAAAAATCACAGCGGCATTTTGGCGCAGTGGTTAGCACATCCACCTCACAGCAAGTAGGCCTAGGTTCGAATTCCCAGCTTAATTCCCAGCTTGGGCATTTCTGTGTTGATTTTTCATGTTCTCCTAGTGCTGGTGTGGGTTTCCTTCAGGTACTCCAGTTTTCTCCCACAGTTCAGAAATGCACATTAGACTAATTGGCTGTTCTAAATAAATAACATGAATTAAAAAATATTCTGGAGAAATCATCTTTTTCAAATAAGTTTTCCTTATTGAGTCATCAAAAAACCCATCCATCATGATATGAAGATTTTTAAAAATGTAAAATAAATAAAAATAAAAATAAAATGTGAATAAATAAAAAAAATCCTGCCACCTATAATAAAAGAAGTGTAAGAGATGATGGGGAGGTCATAATTAAATGAAAAATCTGATTTATGGAATAAACAGCGTTTTACAAAAGAGTGTTACCGATATCCAAATTAGAAACAGTTAAGATGATAAATGTTTTTTTTTCTTTCACTGAAAGTATTTGTTCTGTGATACAAAACACACAAAAACACTAAATAAAGAAGATTAATGAAGGTGCGATCAGAATGCTTACTTGTACTTAATCACCACAGGAGGTGAGTATTGATCTCTCTCACTCTCTCTTTCTCTCTCTCTCTCTCTCTCTTTCTCTCTTTCTCTCTCACACGCACACACATACACGCGCAATCCATGTGTAACAGATGAAGGCAGGAAATCCCTTTATGTTTTTATTATATCGCTATTTTTCTGTATTTATCAGAACAAAATGTCAGACCTATATTTGAACTGCACCCCCCTGCACCCCATACCATCGGCTAGCAGCCAGAGGGTTTCCATTGTGGTTTCACAGATTTGGAGAATCTGTGAGTTAAGTAGATTTGTGGGTTTTTGAGCATCTGAAGGATGAGATGGTGATGTTTTGGGCTTATGGAGAATTTTGGGGATTTTGAAAAGAAATTGTTCTGGGGATTTTAGTTTTTTTAGTGTGTTGGAGTTGGGGTGGGGTTCCCAAAGAGGCTGAAATTGTTTGGGCTTTGTTTTGTAAAAGTGTTTGGAGTAGGAGCCGATGTGTCCGTAACGAATATTACCTTTAGGAAAGAGATGGTAATAATATGCTCATGAAAAGCTTTTTAATGTTGAACAAGGCAAGTGGAGTTGGATTTTGGGGATACAGTTGGACTTTTTGAATGAGGCTTGGGATGGTGGTGAGGTGAGGGGATGAGATTGGAATGGGGTTGTGTTTGGAGATGAGAATAGGGTTTGGGGATGAGGTTAGGATGAATTGGGGATGAGGATCATGCTGGGATGGGGTTAGGGTTGTGGATGAGGTTTGGTGTACACATCAGGCATAAGCGATTGGGGTTGAAGTTGGGATTTATTGATGGGGATGGGAAGGATGATCAGGTTGGGGTTGATGAGGATGAGAATGAAGATATGGTTGGGGATGAAGTTGGCGTTTGGTGTGGATGAGATTGGAATCGTGTTAGGATGGGTTTGGGAATATGGGTGGGGTCTTGGGTTGGGGATGAGGAAGAGACTGAGATTGGGTTAATATTTGGATTGTGGATGAAGATTGTGTTTGGGGATGGAGTTAGATGGAGGTGGTGATGGAGATGGGGTAGGAGAGGTTTGGGTATTTGGATCAGGGATGGAGGTGTTTGTGTGTTTGGCATGTTGTCTTCTGCAGAGTGTATTCTCATTCAGGGAGGTGACCTATGACCTGAGGAGGAATGTATGACAAGAATCAGCCAGCGGTGTTTGAGTCATTAAGTCTCTCTTTCTCTCTCTTGCACTCTCTCTCTCTCTCTCTCTCTCTCTCTCTCTCTCTCTTGGACTCTCTCTTGGACTCTCTCACTTTCCCTCCCTCTTTATCCATCTATCTGTCTCACTCTCCCTCTCTTGGCAGTCTCTGACACATTTCATACAGGGCAGCCTTCAGGAGTTTGTTTTTGCACTCGTCTCACACGTAATGGAGAGAAAGAGAGACAGAAGGAGAGAAACGGCAAAAGAGAAGGATGACAGTGTCCTGAAGCTACCACTCTTTTTCTCTCTCTCACCCTTTTTTTTGCCTACTAACTTGTCAACCAAGTACACACACACACACACACACACACACACGCACACACACACGCACGCACGCACGCGCAAACAAAGCAACTTGGATTAACCCCCACCCCCCAACCCCCAACCCGTCCAGAATTAGATTGAGAAAATTGATACTCCTGCTCTTTTCAGTGCTTTTTTTTCTGTCTACATGCTTGACAATTAAAACAAAAAAAAAACATCTTTCATAACAATAATAAAAGAAAAACCAATGGCATAAACAGTACAAAATGTATTTTGAAAAAAAAAAAGAAGAAGAAAGTTTTGGCCTCATAAAGGCTGGATTTTTGAGTTTCTGATTATTATAACGATTATAAATTAGCATCTCCTGATTACACACTTTTCCTTGGCTTTTTCTTCAGTTCAGTTTTATAGCTTTAGGGATTTAAATTTCAGAGAATAATTTATTTTATTATATTTTAATATATCTGTTTAGTAAAATTCAGTAAATTGACTTTTTGGGAGGATTAGCTAGCAGGTTACAAAATATTTTGTTTACATTTATTAAACCTTTAGAAATATCATGGAAATTATTTATTTGGTGGTTTGTTTATAGCTAGGTAAATAATTTAAAGATCCAGGTAAACATTTCATTTTAAGTCGTAAGTAGTAAAATCTACAGTAACGGGTGGAGGGGACTAGGTAGCCAGTGCAGTTGTGGTTTTAATTTTTTTTTTTTGTATTTTTCAAAATAATATTTAAATGAAAATATTTTTAATCAATGAAATAATTTATTTTTATTATTCAGTTATTTATTTCTTGTTATGATTTTTATATTCAGAACATTTTTTAAAGCTATATTTGAGTGTGATTTAACTGAGTTGCAATCATTAATCAGCTTTGAAAATGAATGAGCGAAGATTTGTCTAACACACAGAAACGCTAAAACTACATTATAATTACACTTCAACCGCTAACCAGTAATTTTTTGTGATTTATCCTTTTATAATAATAATAATAATAATAATAATAATAATAATAATAATAATAATAATTTCTTGAACTTTCATATTTTAATAGCAAAAATGTTTAAAATGTTATTTGTTTAAAAACAAAAACTGTCAGGGAGAGTTTTTCCTCCAAGTCAGTGAAGGATCCCCCCCTCCTCTGTGTGTGTGTGTTGAGAGATGAATGTATAAGACAGGGAGGACAGCAGTGTGTTTCCCTCAGTTCGGTGTACAACTCTTCTTGAAGAAATGTCTCATTATCCGTATGTGTGTGTGTTTTCAGGTGGCTGCTCGTTCGATGATGGTCCCGCGCAGTGTGATTACCAACAGGATCCGTACGATGATTTTGATTGGACACATGTCAGTGCCCAGGAAGTTCCATACCTGTCCCCTGAACTGCCTCAAGGTGACACACACACACACACACACACACACACACACACACTCACAAACACTCACAAACACAAACTCTCACAAACACCTGAAGAGTTCCACAGTACAATCGAATATTTTCCATAATGTTATTAAATCTCCTTTTGCTTAACTGCTTTTGGGAACACTGTTGCCAGGAAACAAGGCAACTTTGAGACAGAGCAGAGATAATTACTTGGCTAGCTAGCTAATATTTTGCGACAAGGGTGTGGCTAGCATGTGTTTGTTTACATACACACACACACACACACACACACACACAAAACTAATTAATTTACATAATCACATAGAATTAACATCTAACAAGCCTGGAGTTCAGCCTTTTTAAGGAACTTAAATAAATATCGTAATATTCATTCATTTATTTTAAGCTGCTTAATTATAATTAGGGTTGCGTCTCATTTGACTCTGGGCAAGGGCGGGGCACACCCTGTACAGCTCGACAGGCCATAGCAGACAGCAGAATATAATTTCTCTAATTAATTAATATAAGACTACTAACAGCACTATTTTTTTGGTTATTCGTATATAGTGTTAATCTCTAGACAGTGTTACTAACACGCCTGCTAATAATAACTTTTGTATGAAGTGTAAAGTGGCAGACAATGTCACTAATATGCTATCTGATATTTGCTAACTAACATTTACGCCATTTATTGCATTATTTATTTCAGGATTAATAGGTTTGTGATGTTTACTGCTTTACACAATATACTGCATATTAGCTGAGTTTTAGCTAATCTTATAGCAATATTGGCTACATGATGGAATGTATGAGTGATAATTTTTTCCATTTTGCTAGTACATGGCATTCGCTGCACACTTTATATACTGCCCTGTTTAACATTTTTAGCAGCATCCTTGTACCAATAAAGTTAAATAATTTCAGCTAAAGCGGTAACATTAATTACACTAACTACTTTATCTAGCAACATTAGCACAAGACCTTGTTTAGTTAGGATTTTTTTATGTTTATAGCTAGTAATTTTTTTTCTCTTAGATACAAATGGCAGATGCTCTGAAAAACAAATGGTTTCACTGCACTGATTAGCATTACATGATGGTGCTTATTTAGCACACAATGCAATCTGAATTAGAATTACCTCATACTCATGACACTAATCTTTTGTCCATTATTAGAATCATTAATCTTGTTTTGTTTGTGTGCTATTTTTTTTACACTTGCATGTAAATTCCGGGTCTGAGGAAAGTTATTATTTAGCAGGTTCATCGTAGCATATGAAGCTGTAATTATTAGCACACAGGTGAGAGGTGTAAATTACGTTAGCAAGAAGAATACGCAAGCTCAAGACTTTTTTTCCTCTGTGTAAACCCACCACTGTATTAAAAATTAGCGGTAAAATGGAATCTTAGCTCAGGCTCGTTAATGTAGCTAGCTTATCACGCTAACACAGAGCACATTCCTGTAATCGGTAATGCAGTCGCTAATTCTTTTTTCCCCTTCTGTTTTAAGTTCTTGTATAATTTCTCACAAGGTAAGGAGCTTTTCTCATTTCCATAGCTGTATAAAACTTCTGTTATAAAGACGCTGTCAAATTAAAAGCACTTAAGTGCAGATCGTTGGAGGTGACCGTGCGGAAGAAAGAGAAAGCTCGACCTTGCCTATTCACCTTTCAAACATTCAGCCAGACGGTTTTTAATTTAAATTTTTTTTACACAGGAGGTTTTGTGCTTTTCACTTGCAGGTAAATTTCCTAATTAACACAAGATTAGGTAATTAATCACGCGCAGGGACTGGGGAAGGTCACCAGGCCGAGGTTCTGCGAGTGCGCCGGGATAAAATCCTCTTTACATCGTAGTCCAAATTTAAGACAATTTATTACTCTTTTGTGTTAATTTTATATATTTAGCACCAGGCTGCATTCTGTTCAGGGGCATAGTGGAGGAAATAAATTGTATTTTGGAAGCATATGTCTGAGAGGGAAGCAGAGCCTCCAGTGCTGTGTCATAATCCCCACAATAAATCCTGCGTACTGAAATATAATTTATACAATTTAATATAAGTATTTACCTGATCCTGTAGCATATTTTTTTATCACAGCAACATAAAAGTTTTTATACATATAACTTGTTCTTGGAATTTTTTTTTCCATTACTGTCCATTTTGTACTTGAAAGATATAGGGCCCTTAGCTTATCCTTTGGCCCTGTAATGATATAGGGCTTTTATAATAACAAGCCCCATGAGAAGCCCCACCTTATAGAGAACCTATTGCCCTTGGGACATCAGACAAGTGGGAACTTGAAGCCTTGTGGAAGAAGGGCCCTAGGAATATAGGGTCTTTAAAGCAAAGGGCTTTGATGATATACAACCTTTGAGTTATGAAATATGTGAAGATTTGGCCCTGAAAAAATTGGATCCTGGGAAAACTGGGCCATTGAAATAAAGTGAAATTAAGAATGAAGGCCAAAGAAACATAGGTCTCTGGGTGAAGTGGACTTGGGAATGTAGGGTTCTGGGATTATGTAACCACAGAACTGGGGGTACTAGAAAAGTAAGCCATAGGAACATAGGGTCATGGGGGAAAGAGCCTTGCGAGTATGTTGTCCTGGGAGTAAAGGGTCCTGGGAGTAAGGAATTCAAATTTAATTTAATTAAAAATAAATGGGTCCTAGGGAAAAGAGCCTTTGTGGTATAGGGTTGTGGGAATATCGGATATTGGTAATATAGGCCCCTTTGAAATATGGAACCTGTTAATTTAGGATACTGGCAAAATAGAACCTGAGGTAGAAAGGACCTCATAAATTAAGGTTCCTGAGAACATGGAAAAAACCTGGGAACCCGGGAAAAAGAGCCTTCGGTACTTGGGGTGTCCTGGAGCTTGGGCCCTGGGAATATGAGGCATGCGAGGACATGGAAAAAAAGAAGCTTATTAAACTGCAGTTGTGGGAACACAGGGTTTTAGGAATAAAAGGCTCTAGAAACATAGGGCCTTGGGAATATAGTAATCTGGGAATATAGATAAAACCCTGGGCACATGGGAATGCAAAACTAGCACTGGCTTGTTTTGATGCTGATGCTTGATTTGAACCTTCTCCTTATACCAGTGAATCCATTTTATTAAGAAAATAAATATTTTACCATGTCAATGATGAATATTTAAAGTATCTCACTTTCAGCAAGTTGAATATTCTGGGCATTTTTAAAAAGTCTGGTAGATAATTAGCATGAACTTGAAGCGAGACCTTCACAAACATGTCTTTGTGTCCTGCTCTGATGTATTGCGTGGGCTGCTGGGCTGTAAATGAGCCTCCATTGGTTAAATGCTTGCTGCTAAACCAGAACTGTTCTGTTTATTAGAACATAATAAATTAGCTAAATTGTTGTAAATGTCTTAAGTGTTTTTTTTTTCATCTTTATTATTTAAAACAGAGGACCCTCTGTTAGATAGCAATGCATTTGAGGGGGAGGCATTTGAGAACGTAAGTTTGTGTAACAGAAGGAGAACCTGATATGCGTTCATGCTTAACTCTTACTGCCCGCCCTGCAGGTGCACTTCATCTTCTCCACGTCTTCCAGGCTTAAGCCTGAGATCGCAAAATTGTTCTTGTATTAAAAATTTCTGAGAGATCAGGTATTTCTGACTTTGTGCCAGCCTGATTTAGCCTTAACCTCTGAGTGAACCAGCTTATCATGGAAAATTCTAGAGAAGGAACCATAAAAGAGAACAAGTTCTGATCATTTGGTGGTAGGTTAACGTAGTGCTGGTTTAATTTGATGTTAATATCTTATATATAGTGGCTTGTAAAAGTCTTCTCTCCTTGACAGTTTTGACAATGACAATTTTAGGGGTATTGTTGTCATTCATATTGTCGATATCTGTCTGCCCATCCCATGGTCCATCTGTCCACATTTGCATTCCGCACACTAATTTAAAAGTGCCATCAACGATCATCACCATTTTTAGTGTGGAAGTAACTGCACAAGCATATCTATTTTCGTTGTGTTCTGATATCCAGTATGGCCACCGCCACTGCCATTTTAAATTGGCATTTTTGTGCGATAGCTTCAAATTTCCATCACTGATCATTATTTTTGATGCGGATGTTTGGACTGTGTAATTACAAAAGCCTATAAATTTTAAATCATTCTTCAAAGTGAAACTGCTCCAGCAACTTCAAGAATTTCTCTTTCTCAATAATTTTCCTGTGTTTAGCACCTTCTCGCAATTTTGGCCAGTTTCTCTCCCTCTGCTGATGAAGAAATCCCCGCAGCAAGATACTGCCACCACCATGCCTCACTGTGGGGATGCTGTTATTGGGGCAATGAGAGGTGTTGGGTTTGTGCAAGACAGAGTGTTTTCCTTGATGGTCAAACCAGAAGACCTATGTTTGGAGAGTCACCGAGTCTCTTGCATGCCTCTTGGTGAACTCTAAACATGATGAATTTTAATTTTTTTTGTGGGAAACAGCTTTTTTTCTAGCAACTCTTCCATAAATCCCAGTTCTGTGGAGTGTGGGTGAATATACCAGTTTCTGATATTGAGCTTTCTAGCTCCATTAGGATTACCTTCAGTTTTTTGTTGCTTCACTGATTAATGCCCTCCATGCCTGGTCTGTGAGGTTTGGTTGAGGGTCTACTCTAAGCAGGTTTGTACCGGTGCCTTATTTTTTGTATTCTGTGATGGATGTAATGGTGCATCATAGGGTTTTAAATTTTACATTTTTTTTTTAAATACCAACTCTGATTAGTATTTTGATCAGATGCTACCCCATTATCGTAAATCTGTCTGGATGCTAATATCTTATATTCTTATCTTAATATCTGACTGGATGTTATTACATTAGCATTGATCTGACTGGGTGCTAGTATATTAGTGTGGATCTGACTGAATGCTTGTACACTAGTGAAGATCTAACTGTATGCCGGTATGTTAACGTAGGTCTGACTGGACGTTAGTACATTAACATAAATCTGACTGGATGCTAGTATATTAGCACAGATCTTAGTAAATGCTAGTACACGAGTGTAGAACTGATTGGATGCTAGTACAGTAGCGGAATTTTATATATATATTTTTTTGATTCATCTGAAACAGGTGTGTTATGGTTCAACTGGATAAAATTGTTGCTGGTGTTGTTTATAATGTGGAAATTTTTAACTTTTTCTCCCTCCCAGGTTTTTATGATTCAAATAGAAACAACACACTTTATATCTTTAATGAAACACCTCAGAATTCACCTGGCCCTTGAGCTAGCGTGAGCTCTGAATTAATGCTAGCAGCAGGCACAGAGTTTCCACTCGAGCAGCTGTGTTACGCTCTACATCTCTTAGAGCCTCCATACGGCTGAAAAAAGAGGGTGAAGAAAAAGGATCAAGTCCCTTAGAGAAAGTGGAAATGAGCTGTGATGTGGGTCATTAAATAAATGACTGAAAGAGAGGGAGATAGAAACAGTTAGCATGTTTAGTGTTCAGACATAGTTTCATAGCATCACCAGATTCTAATAGCATTTTAAAAAAATCTTTCTGCATACACAACTGTTGTTTTCATTTTACTAGACTCCCTTTTTGCGATGCATCATGGGTAGACGTTTCTACCCACGCGCTAAAGACAGCTAAAAATGGAATTTGATTAACGCCGTTGCTTTAACCTTTGATAGGAAAAGGAAAAGCAATAAAAAGGAAAGCGTCTTGTCATGCAGTAAACGAGAAGAAGGCTGACAACCGAGGATTGTGGGAGAGACAGGCGAAGAGACGCGTGCTTGACAGCCATCTTGTGATGTCTCACAGAGGGGAGTGTGACAGCGGCCATGACACGTAGCTCATTTGTTTTGATACGCGATGACACGCCGCCTTCCGTTTGACGACGAGAATCATCTGGAGATAATGATGAAGTGTTTGTGCCTCTGTGTTGTCTTTCTGCTTTTCCTTTATTTATTTAGTGATTTATTTAAAAAAAATCACAACAAATCTATATAATGTGACCTTATATTAAACAACACAAGCTAATTATTTTCAAATATTTTTATTTATTCTATATAAAGTCAAGCTACATAGAAAGCTGGATAGGATCCATGGCATATGCTCAAAATTTAGTGCCCCTCTGCGTCTAATTTTAACTTTATGTTTAGCGCTTGCCGTCACCGAAGCTATATAAAAGGATTTTGTCCATCCACCTGTTCAAATTTTTAGTGTGATAACTTTGGAAGTAAATGACATAGGATCACCAAATTTTGTGTATGAGTCCCCTCAGGGGCAAGGTGGGAATGTATACATGCTACCTTGACCTTGTTTCAGTGTCAAATGATTGTATATGGGTTGTGATTGTATATGGGTGCCCTTACTCTTGTTTCAAGGTCATAGCAGTCACGTTAGTGAATTGTTCTGTATTTGGCCTCTCAAGGCCTGCTAGTGCAATAACTTTGAAAGGAAATGACACAGGATGACCAAAGTTGTTTCATGGGTTTCCCCTTAGGAAGGTTTTTGACAGCATTGTATATTGGTATTCAGAGTATTCTCTGTATACAGTAGTGTGCAGTGAAGATTGTACACCAGCAGTTTTGTCTAAAAGGGCTCCTTATGAAAAGAAGTAGCAAACTACCTTTCTATAATTTTTTGGTGAAAATGTTTTGAACAATGCTATTGTAGGCAGTGAGAACCACAAAAATCATTTCAACAACTATATGGAGGTAAACAATAAACAAAAACACTGAATATAACAGTTTTTCAGAAAAACAGATAGGTGTCGCAATTTTTTTTTGTATTTTTGCATAGCATGAATGAACTAAACACCACATGGAATGGTTTAGCAATTTGAGAAAAAAAATCTGTGAACACGATGCCTGAAAGGTTAATTGCTGTGATCAAAGTAAAAGGTGGCCACACTAATTGTTTACTTTTTTTTGCAAAAAAAAGACTGTTATTTTTGTTATTACTATATATTGTTGTTTGTTTACTTATTCTCATCAATTTATTCATGCTATGCAGAAGTAAAAAAAAAAATACATTTTACATTTTGGACCATCTGGACCTCATTGTTTAATTTATTAAATTTTTTGTTAATTACGTAGCGATCAAATGGATTTTTTCTATTTTGGTAGTTTTGTTCCTGTAGTTTGTAGTATTGTTCCTGGCTGACACAGATGCACCCCAGTGTGATCCTGTGCAGTTCCATCTCATGGTTTTGTATGTTGAAATGCTTTTGTGCTCATCACGAGTACAAAGAAACATTATTTAAATTACTTTTAAGTTACTGTTGTCTTCCTGTCCTCAGTAAAGTCCACTCATTCTCGTTCAACGAAGCATTTCTGTAAACAAAACTACCCCTTATTGGATTTTTTTTTCCCGCACCAATTTTGTGAAAACTCGGAAGACTGCTCCGTGCTGATTGGATAAGTGCAGGAACATGTACCTGGATCTGGACATGGGCCTAACTTGTAGGAAATAATTAATAAAAACAAGATTGTGTGTTTTCTGATCAGTGTTTAGTAGCTGTGGGGAACTGTTTTGTGTGTGTGTGTGTGTGTGTGTGGAGGCCAAAAGTCAGTGTGGAATGTTCAAGTACATGAAAGACTGGAGGTTTTGCTAGCCGTAACACTCGAATCAACGAAAACACCGTAGTACACACGTTTACCTTTCAGTTTGTAAATATAATCACTTTTAAATCTCTTTATGGAGAGAGAAACTGATCTGAGCACCATGAAGTCAGATGGAGGGGAAATCTCAGGACGAAGCGAACGAGAAAAGAGGCCGCAGCGTCACTGTGCTTCTCAGGAGGCCAGGTCTGATCTGGAAAGGCGCACACAGGATTTACGGGCGTGTTTGTTTGCTTGACGTGCTGGATTATTTAAATGCCTTTGATTGGCTGTGTCGTCTAATTAAAACACTGAGACTAATTACTGAGCTTGGATTCCGGCCTGAACTGACACAACAGAGGAAAAGAGATGAAAAATGGAAAGCACGTCTAAAATTATTCATCAGAACATTTTCAGTTTTCTTGTTTTCCTGCCAAAGGTTCAGAGAGAGATAAAATGCACACACACAACTTCTCGGCCAAAACACTTCATTTTTAAACTCTAGTTTGTTGAGCTCCGTGATCGCGGTGTCTGGGGTGATATGTTTACACTCCACATTAAATACAGGGTCAGGATCTCTTCTCCAGCACTGTGCTGATCGATTCAGGTTTCAGTTTTATTAGTTAAATACCTTATTGATTCTATAGCAACAGTTTAGTTATTTGACAAGCACAGCGGGTGCAAAATTTACAATAATCAGATTTTTAGACTAGCTTAAAATTTTTCTCTAAGGATGTTTATTTAAAGACAGCATTATATGCTCAGAAGTAATTTTTTGCCGTCATTTTCTTTAACATGTCAAGCTGTGTTTTCTTTTTTTGTAGCTACTACATTGTTGGGGACATCAGGAGCAGTGTTGTTTCACGGAACAGGGAATGATGGGAAATGAAATAAATTTTGTGATTGTTGGTGATTTGTTGAGGTAATAAAGGATAAAACACTGTTTATGAAAAATAATCAGTGTCAGCCTGCTGATGGCAAATTGAAAGTGCGGGAACATTGTTGCGTTTAAAAAAAGTTTTGTATAATTAAATTATGATTTAGGGCAGCACGGTGGCGTAGTGGTTAGCACGTCCGCCTCACAGCAAGAAGGTCCTGGTTTCAAATCCCAGCTCGGGCGTTTCTGTGTGGAGTTTGCATGTTCTCCCCGTGCTTGCGTGGGTTTCCTCCGGGTACTCCGG
>JBCNYG010000020.1:13499826-13521035 GCA_039654305.1 Porochilus rendahli
CACACACACACACACACACACACACACACACACACACACACACACACACACACACACACACACACACACACTTTATGAATATTATGTTCTTGTATATGTACTGAATTACAAGTTATAAATTGTAAACATTTAAAAATAATCCTGATTATGTTTAAATGTATTTAAATTTTCCTGCTAATATAATCATTTAAAAAGTAAATAAACAATAATAATATTGCTAACTGATAAATTATGTTGTTGTTGGCTCAGTGGTTAGTGCCTTGGTTTAACTGATCCCAATGTTGGGGGTTCAATCCCCAGGACCACCAGTGGATTAGTGCATCTGTCAAATGCATGATAAATGACATATAAAATGTATAACATGATTTTTGTTCTTTATTTAACAAATTGTTCTTTTACAGTTTACGTGTGAGTGATTGCGTGTGTAATAATTTAGATAAGATGATTAATTTATTATTTTTATATTTTGCTTTTTTAAAATATTTTTAATAAAGTTTAAAGACTTTTACTGACTCGAATAAACTTCATTATTTATTGTTGCCATGGAGATGAAAATGATGATGATGTCCGGCTGTCACTTCCTGTTTGTCAGTGCGGGGGCGGGCCGTACAGGATGTTACATCGTGATTGACATCATGTTGGACATGGCGGAGCGTGAGGGTGTGGTGGACATTTATAACTGTGTTAAAGCACTGCGGTCACGACGCATCAACATGGTGCAGACTGAGGTGTGTATGCCCACGTGCACACACGTGGTAACTCAACTCCAAGGTCATATTCAATCCATAAATTTGTCTGACTTGTTTTTGTGTGGGTGTCGCACTCAGGAGCAGTACATCTTTATCCATGACGCCATCCTGGAGGCATGTCTTTGTGGCGACACTGCGATCCCAGTGTGTGAATTTAAAGCTGCGTATTATGACATGATACGAATCGACTCACAGAGCAACTCCTCCCACCTCAAAGATGAGTTCCAGGTAAATAACACACACACAAGCATATAATAAAAAAAATGTATGTATTAGAGTAAAACATAAATGATAAATGCTGAATGTGTGTGTACACGTGATTAGACGTTGAACTCAGTGACCCCTCAGCCCCAGCCTGAGGACTGCAGCATCGCTCTCCTGCCCCGGAACCACGAGAAGAACCGATTTATGTCCAACCTGCCACCTGACCGCTGTCTGCCTTTTCTCATCACCATCGATGGAGAGAGCAGCAACTACATCAACGCTGCACTCATGGATGTAAGTACCATCTCCATATGCTCCAGCCACCTCCCTACCACTTCATTCATCTCTCTATGTGCATAAATGTTGCACCCATTGACATCTCTCTATCTCTTCATCAACCACAATCTAGTAACCCTTACTATACTACACAATGCTAATACTAGTTTAAGTTTCTTGTTAATTATGCTAAAGCAGCACGTAAGTCAACCCCGGCATTCACGTATGAAAGGAAACTCCACGCCACTCTATACCTTTATCCCTCTCAGTATTCCTACAGTCATTTTTAGAATTTTTACAGCTACATTCCTGTTAAACTCAGCAACATAAGCACCATTTCGCATTCTCTATTCATCTTCATTTCTATCCCTCTTCATTTCTACATCGCCGCCCTACATCTTACAGTTTCACCTCCCAAAAGTCTGTAAAGGTTCCTGGGGCCTCATGTTCAAAGGGTGCGTACGCACAAAAACTTTGCGTACGCCCTTTTCCACGGCAAAGTTCAGATTTATCAAGAGTGAAAAGTCCGTGGAAATGTGCGGTGCCTCACGCAAACTTCATGACTGGCGTACGCATGTTTTTGCAGCTGTTGGTGTTGTGGCGACACTTAGAGGCGATGCTGGGAAACTGTTTGTAATGTGAAAATTACTCCTCAGAGTTGATTAAAGCGCAGTTTGCAGCAAGAGCCGGTTTTCATAGTGTGTCGACTGCACACACATTGCTATAAAACAGCCATCACAGGATGAATTTATGTCAACAGGAAGCATTTTCATTCAATCACTGTACAGATCACATGTGATGCAAAAATGCATTTTGGTGAGGTTTCCGGGAGTCCCTAAAACGAATGACGAAGGAAAGTGAATGACGAATGACAACAGCCAGAATAACGCGAATAACGAATGGTTGCCAGTACCGCAAAATCACCTACTCCTACACCTTCCTGAACTTCCATATTCAAAGACTGTCATTCGCCATACTTGCGACTTAGATCAAGGAATGACAAGGGATGCAAGCTTTGTTCTACGTAAAAGTGTGTAATGCTATTTGTTAAGTGTGTAATTCGCTTTGTGGCATGGTGTAGAAGAAGGCAATATGAGCTTATTTCTAGTAAAAGTGTGTTAGGTCTCTCATTTGGTTTTTGGCATGGTATAGTACAAGGTAATATGAGCTGGTTCACAGGTAAAAGTGTTATTTTATATGTAAAATCGGTCATTCACTTTGTGGCATGGTGTAGGACAAGGTAATATAAGATGTATTTCATGTAAAAGTGTTATTCTATATGTTAAATCTGTCATTGTCTTTTTGACATGGTGTAGGAGAAGGTGATATATATGGTACTGGCAACCATTCGTCATTCGTTTTAGGGACTCCTGTGAGCTTGGGAGTAATCTGAGTCCCCCACATGCGCTCCCACCACCCCTGAAAGAGCAGTGGCACCAATGATTGCGGTGACTCTCTGCTCAGATGGGATGAGGTCCTCCTCTCCTGTTCCCCCACCTGATTGTGCCAGACTTTGGCGGTGGGCAGCCGTCCTCTGCTTTATGGCCACCTTTAAGTCTGACAAGTTCTTTTTTAACTCAGCATGTATTCGCCTTTCTGATCCCACAGCATTGACGGCCTCTCACACACTCTCCCACTTAGACCTCCTGCGTTTGTTGTTACTGACGGAGGACAGCGTGCCAAACAGTACATTCTTGCGCCTCCCCGTCGTCCTCATATTGTTTTTCTTATTTCTCACTATGGTTTTCTGAACCGGCAAAGAGGGGTGTAGGGTTAATTTAAATATGATTTACATATGTAAATAGGGGCGTGGACAGGGAGGGGTCGGGCTCAATTCCACGCTGATTCTGATGTTCAAAGGAAATGTGCTTGGGTTCATGCGTACGCAGATTCATACATCTGGTTTTTTTGATGACGTTTTCTGGATTTAAGCGTACGCCATTTTTCAGTAAGAATTCCATGCAAGTCTTTTTACATGAGGCCCCTGGTCTTTTCTGTTCAGTCACTTCTCTCTCTTTTTTTACTTCTGCCCTGTCTGTTTCTACTCCCTTTCCACTTGAAAGGCTCGAGACAAATCCAGCTCATATTTTTGTTTGTTCCTGTTCTGATTAATGTGATAAACATTTGAAAACACACTCAGACTCACACACTTACACATTCAGACTTGCAAAGACTCATATTCACCTTCAGACTTGCTTTCTCAGACTCGCACTCTCTCTGACTGACCCTCTCTGAGAGACACAGACTCACGTTCACAGATTCATCACGTTCAGACTCACTCTCACAAACTCTCAAATTTGCTTTTACAGATTCACACGCTCTCAGAGAATCAGACTCACATTTCCCCTTAGACTCCCTTTTTTCCCTCAGGCACACACTCACCTTTCACTCTCAGACTCACAAACTCACAAAGACCCACACTCCCTCCCTCCCTCTCACTCACACTTAAAGTAGTACTCTCACTTAAACACACAAAGATTCTTAATCTTAGATTCACACTGATAGTCAGACTCTTTGACTTGGTGTAAAATTAGAACACTGATTCAGTCAAATAAAAACTGGCTTAACTGTCGCATCACTTCCCTGTAATGCTGACGCAGACATCAGGAGTGTACCAGGTAACGTCCGTCTTTAACTGCCTCTCAGACTGGATTTGTTTCATGGCCGCTTTCAATCGGCATGCACACACATGCATATGCACACACATGCAGACACACGGATGCTCACTTACACAGTCATGTACATGTGTGTTTTGATTTTGTGTGTGACTGCTGTTCATCATTGCATGCTTGTACACATTTGTTGTGTGTGTGTTTGTGTTTTGCTTAGTTACCATGTGCATGTGTGTGTGTGTGTGTGTGTGTGTGTGTGTTCCGCAGAGCTACAGGCAGCCAGCAGCCTTTATTGTTACTCAGCACCCTCTGCCCAACACAGTGAAGGATTTCTGGAGGTTGGTGTATGATTACGGCTGTACCTCCATCGTCATGCTGAATGAGATTGACCTGGCTCAGGTAAACCTGCCTTGTCTCACACACATCACTTATGGGAATGTTCTTAATGGCTTAGCGAATGTTTACTTAAATACACTTTATCTTCCTGTGTAAAACAATCCTATTGCTATAGTTGTGGTCTTATCCACTCCTTCAGTCAGTTTGTGTGTGTGTGTGTGTGTGTGTGTGTGTGTGTGTGTGTGTGTGTGTGTGTGTGTGTGTGTGTGTGTGTAGGGCTGTCCTCAGTACTGGCCTGAAGAGGGAATGCTCCGTTATGGACCCGTGCAGGTGGAGCGGGTATCCTGCTCCATGGATTGTGATGTAATCAGCCGTCTCTTCAGGATATGTAACCTGACTCGAGTGAGCCCTCATTCACTACCTAAATCATTTTCTTGGATATACAAAAATCTGACAAAATAGACACATTTGTTGATTGTGTGTGTGTTTCAGCCACAGGAGGGCTATCTTATGGTCCGTCATTTCCAGTACCTGGGGTGGGCGGGGCTTAGAGAAGTCCCTGCCTCCAAGCGTTCGTTCCTGAAGCTGATTCTGCAGGTGGATAAATGGCAGGAGGAGTGTGAGGAGGGAGAGGGGCGTACCATTGTTCACTGTCTGTGAGTAAACACTCACACATACACATTTCTGTCCTTAAAAACAAAGTTCTAAAACACTGATTCTGTCTGTATATGTATGAAGGAATGGCGGGGGACGAAGTGGTGTCTTCTCAGCCATCACGATTGTATGCGAGATGATAAAGAGGCAGAACGTTGTAGACGTGTTCCATGCAGTAAAGAGCCTGAGGAACAGCAAACCCAACATGGTGGACACACCGGTTAGAGACACACGCATACACACACTCCAGCAACATGTCTTGAGTTGGCTGTGTGGCAGGGGGCAGGGCGTAAGCTGAAAGATGAGCAAGATTTCACATTAGTTTCGCCAGCTTCCATTGTAAACAGAAGCGTAAGGTTATATTTTGTTAACTAGATTACATACTTTTCTTAACACACAACAAGAAGGTTGTTCCTGTTAATCTTTAAAATGACCAAGTGCAAATATCCGTAAACACATCTATCCATGCTATTGCTTGTTTAATAAAGGATTCCATGTCCAAGTTGTTGTAAAACAATGGGAATATCCATTGATCTTGCTTATTTTCAAACTACTTCAGTCATTCTTAATGATCCATATTCGGTACCAGAATACACTCCCTATTTACAGAATCGCAGAAGGATTCCCTGGATCATACCACGGTTAACCAATGAGAAGCCTCAAAACATAAAATAGAACTTATCTGTTGCTAGGAAGACGCTAGTACAGTCGCGATGATTGGTCGAAAGCTGGATTTATTTATTATATGAATGTTAGCGAGTTTCAAATGTGGATATTCAGAAAACGTTCTGTAACTGTAATTGATATTTTCTCAAAAGTAGCATTTCCTGATTAGCGACATTTAAAGTAATGTAACAATTTTTATACTTCATTATAAAGCGTAAAGTCTCTCCAAATATATGAATATCTCAGTATGTCAAATTTCCTACTTAATCCGTATTACGCTGGAGTGAGTCACATATTACAGATGCTCTAAACGTTTGTAGCTTATCACTGTAAATGCCTTTGTCCTGAAGAAGTTGGAAAAATTAGAGCTTTCCTCTGACTCGTACAAACGCTGACAGTGGAGACTTTTTCCAACCATGTTACATAAACATCTTGCTTTTACAGAAAAAAAATCTGTTTACTATTAGCGTTTGCTCTACACGTCCCTGTAAATAAGCTGATACTATAGAAACCATAACATACCAAAAGCATTACTATAGCAACCTGCACTACTGTTAATTATCACCAGTATCACAGTTAATCAACACCACTCGACCACTCACAATCCAGAAGTCAACAGTAGGCGGGGCTGGAAAATGTGAAATAGAACCTAAAAGATGGCCTTGCTCACATTATTTATTAATTACAGCAAAATGTGAAATATTGTAGAAAATCTGTTGGGCTTTTTACACCCAAGACTACTGGCTCATCACAGCCGGAGATTTTTCTGGGTTCTGTAGCGTGAAGTGACTTCTGGTTGGGATGCTAGTACTTGGCAGGTTGCCTGTTGGGGTGAACAGAGGCACACTTGTAGTTAAGACCTTTCCCTGGGACCTTATGATGGTCGAGCAGCACCTTAACCACTACACCAGTGGCCCCACAAATATTATAAACTTCATGCAACTTTTTAAGCACCAAAGCTAAGTGTATCGTTATTAAACATTATCTCGTGTTAACTTAAGCTGTAACTCTTTTAATTTTATTAAAAATGAATGCTTAATGTAGTTTATTTGTGTGTTTGTGTAGGAGCAGTACCGATTCTGTTACGATGTGGGGCTGGAGTACATTGAAAACTCATAATGGAGATGTGAAGGATCCACCTGTCCATTCATCCAAATCACATTCCTCACACACTCGTCTTTGCAATCACGATAAATATGTCCATCCTGCTTATCTGACATGAAAAAGCCTGCAGATACAAACGCTAAACAATAAATGCGGTACATACTATTTGGGGAAACAGTGTTTATAAAAAGACTGGGATGTGATGGAAACTTTTTTCCTTTTTCTTTTTTTTCTTTTTTACTTTTTGTAAAACTTTTTTTTTTTGTGAACACAAAAGCCAATCTGTTGCATGCTGAACTTTTGCTTTGTTTTATTTCTCTCCATTGTTGTCACTGTTACTGTCAGTGAAACATGTACATGATTATATCTGATGTATTCGTATATGATATCCATAATTGTGTCATAAAAAAAAAGAGTTAAATCTCGACCACAGCATGTGACATTGGCTTCGTGTTGTGCACTAATGGCTGGCTTATTGATTATTATTGTCTTTATTTTTATCCTTTTCAGTTTTTGTAGCAGAATTATAATCGTAAGCCAAAGACGAGTGTAAATATGTTTATAAAGCACATTGTATGTATTTATTTTTTCCCCGAAGGCTCAAAACAATCGTCATCATTCCTGCCTGTTTACCTTCTAAACATTTTGTGAATTTTGTTTCATTATTATTTCAGTAATGTGATAAAGGCGTGTGATGATAAGTCGGAATAATGTACTGCAGTATTTACGTCTTAAATAAGTGCTGTTTACATTCAATTATATGTAATGTACATTTCTGCTACTAGGATGTTGATTTTGTTTATTTTTTTATACTCTATTTCAAAATGACATTTACATTTGGATTTAATTTAATAATTTTTTTGTTAAAAAAAACCCTGAAATTTCATCAAGGTTACATTCATATTTTGCCAGCACAACAAACTTGACTGCTGCTTGGGCCGGTATTAAAAACAAACCATATATATAAATAAATAAACAAATATATAAAATGCTTGTTAGCATGATTTTCAAAAATATAAATAAATCAATCAATAAGTAATTCTTTTTTTTTACAGTTAGTTTATGAATGTGAATTTCAAGTTAGATTTTTTTGAAACCTTAATAAAAGGAAAATTTGTACTTAGGTATTATTCAAAAAAAATGAGGCAGGTACATCAGGTGAATTCAAAACCTTTTTTTTAAAGTCCATTATTCTCTGGTTATACAAAACAAAAAGAACAAAGTGTCACACTGACTGAATTTCCACTGATTCTGAAATGTAAATATAAAATGGTAACTTCCATGTTTCCTTGTTTTAGTGACAATGCAGTAAAGATATTTATCCTCACATGCCTAATGTTATGTTTTACAGCTTCTTTCTGTAAATTGTCTCTTTCCCTTTTGAATTTTTACCTTCATGTTTTTGTGTACATGATTGTGAACTGCATCTTCTAATGAAGTGATATTGAGGAGAAACTCACAGAGCGGAGAACAATTTTATTTTACAGACTTACAGGAGCTTGAGTGCTAACATATGAGTGTCTTATGCTAAATATTCACAGTGTTTAACTTAAGTGTATGTACAGGAAGGTATTCCAGCCAGAAACCGGCATGTTTGACTTTTACATGGCAAGAAAAAATGAAAAGGGTGAAAAATATGTTTAAAAAGATTCTAGCGAGTCATCTGTCATACATGATCTTTGTTCTGTCTGTAGTTGTTGGCTTAATGGCTGTCATGAAACTAGTGAAACTCCTTTTAATAAAAAACAAGATAATGTGCAAAGTGATGCGCTTTTTTTTTTTTACCTGTCCACACTATAATATGATCGATATTGTGATACTGATTGCCATGGTAAACTTGAGTATTCATGCACGTTTGAGAATTAATGCACAGAATGAGAAAGATTTCAAGTGCAGACAGGACATTGAGGATGATTAGGAATTCACATATCTTTGCATACGTTGGCAAAAAGAAGGTGGTATAAAGGATATCAGAAACATCAGAGGTGAGAGGTACATTTATCAGACTTGATAGAATTTGGAACTCAAACAACATCTCAAGGAACCCTTGGTGGCTCAGTGGTTAAGGCAATACGGGATACGGATCCAAAGGCTGGGGGTTCAATCCTCAGTACCATGACTGTTGGGCCCTTGAGCAAGGCCCTTAACCATCACTTACTCAGCTGAGTAATGAATAATAATTGTAAGTCACTCTGAAAAAAATGTTGCCGTAAAAGAGAACTAACCAGCCTGTACAGAAAGATGAAAAAAGGGGATGACAGAGCACATAAACCTTATGTTTAAACCATCTGTGTCCTCAGGACTGAGGAGCTACTTGAAAGAGCAGGAATGAAACCACTAAACAAGGAAGTTCAGTTCAGCAAAACTAGAAGAGGGAAGATTATTGGTCATGTCCTGAGGCAGGATAGAGAAAGTGATTATAATGTAGTTATGACATGGGCGCCAGAGGGGAAAAATCAGAAGATTTGATTTATGACCTAAGACCATGGGGAGAAGAACAGTGGATAAAGATTGTGGGAAAAGGTGCGGGTAGTTGCTGCTGACAAAGAGGTGGAAAAGCTCTGAAGGCTCTCTATTTCACAAGGCACATGGAGGATAGTAACAGGTAACACTTTTGAGTATAAGGTTAGGTATATTAGTGGTATCTTTTCAAATGTTATAATAATTACAAACTGATGAATAATCAGATCCCAAGGTCGGGGGTTCAAGCCCCACTATCAGCTGTTTTCACTGCTGTCCCCCCAGTGCTGCTAAAAGGGTTATCAAATTTCCGGCCATGTCTCTCACTGTGGTAAGAGGCATGTAATAGAACCATTGCTGATTTTTGTTAAGAGTAGGCTATTGGGTTAAAGTCAGCGTGTTTCTGCCCTGCAATGGCCTGGTGAGCCGTTTAGGGTGTACTCTGCCCTCGCCCAGATTTGGCTGAGATTGGTGCCATCCACCCCGCAACCCTAATTATGACTGAAAGGTTCAGAAGATGAATGAATAATCATTCCATTTACTTGGCTTTGGCTTGGTCTGATGAATTATGGTTCCTTTTACACCATGTGTGTGGGTGATTCATAGCTGGGCATTAGCTGGCACCAGGATCTATGTAAAGAAGCCAAGCCAGCTGAGAGAGTGTGATGTTCTTGGCAACATTCTGTTAGGAAACCTTGGGTCCTGGTATTCATGTCTGACACCTACGTTAGAAGACCAAGTACAACCCATGATGTTTCCATGATACAACCCACTGTTCCCTAAAGGAAGTCTCCTCTTTCAGCAGGACAATGCACGCTGTCATCCTTCAAACATTACATGGTTTGAGGAACACAGTTTGAGTTTATTCTGCCTCCAAATTTTCCAGATCAGATTTATATCTTCAGATTGATATAATTATTACCACTCCAGCCTGGTTCAGGAGGTTTTATATCGTGGAATCGTGGAAAAACCTCAGCAAACAAAAAGCTAAGCTTTGCGAACATGCGCTCTCTGCACAAGTGAGGCAAGGTAAGTTGAATTAAGTTTAATGAATTAAAATGTTATCCGAGCATGCAGACTACTGTTACCAGCTCCCTATCACTTAAGCATTCTAATTACAAAATACAATGAAAAAGAGTGCACTCACCTTATTGGATGTTTGCATCACTGGTAGGCTTTAATCTCCAGGAAAAACTACCACTGGTAAAGTTCTCCAGGCTTTGGGATGAATGCAGTAGCTATTTTAAGAAAAGAATCCTGTTGAAAGGACGAGTTAGCAAGTGTTGAAATCTAAGGCTTACTCAGGGCAAGGCTTTATATGGAGCACCTGAAGGGACATGGGGGGAAAAAATAAGATAGGTTTCTAGTGAGCACTAGAACATTTCGAGAAAGTTTCGCGAGTGCATGAGAAACTATCACATGCGCACCAGTTTCCTTTAACAAATTGCTTTGTGCATCCTGGGGCACCATAGCTAACCGACACGTTGTTCATCCTTTAATTTTTTAAGCCGCTTAATACTAATTAGGGTCACGGGGAACTCATCTCAGCCGACTCTGGGTAAAGGCGGGGTACATCCTGAACAGCTCAACACCCATACAGCCATTCACATTCACACCAACACCAAATTATTTCACAATGTTGAAAATATCATTAAATTCTTGCCTCCTTATGGTACGACAAATGCTAAGACATTCAATATTTTCATTTTATATTATATTATTATTATTTGCTTAAACGTACATGAAATATAATATTGCTACAACTTTTTCAGCAGAATATTTTTTACTTAAAATTTTAACATTTATAGTATAGTATTTCTTAACATATATTTTTAAACTCATATTAAATAATACATATTTCTCTATCACGTTATAATGGTAAAGATCTTGTGCATATCTTTGATATATTAAGAGTATAATAACCAAAATATCAGTTCAAAAGTTTGCACCTCCAAATTTATACAAATATTCTTCAAGCTTTATTCTTAATTCTGCTCTCCCTCTCTCTTTTTTTGTAAAGTACATTTTCCTAAGAGGAGGTCCCCCAGTATTGTCAGCCTCTCAGACTTCCTCCATCAACACTGCTCCTTTTTTTAAGAAAAGAACAAGTGAATAAAGCTCGAGTGTGGTTTCTCTGCTGCAGCTCTGCACAGCGTTGCTTTCCTTTGAGGTCGACATCCTTCACTTCCTGTTCTGGTCCTCATGAGAGTGATATTTCTCACACCATTGTTCTTGTTCGATATCTCCGAGCTCTACGTTGGCCGAAAAGGGGTCAAAGGTCAATACATCACCATTACTCTGGCCTTTCCGACCCCTCTGCTCTTTTATTTTTACTATTAATGCTATTTCGGCCTTCAATGGATGTCTTAATAGTATAAACTCAGCTTCGAGACAGGTTTTTGAAAAGTACTGATAATGGCGATGACACTAATGGAATTCACTCGCTCTCTGGACCCAGAAACTCTGCCAAGGATTCTGCAGATTCAGTCTGGGATTTACGTTCAAGGTATAAGCAAGTGCTTTTAACAAAGAAAAAAGGAGAAAATTGTTTATTCTTGTGTCTCTACTTTCTTATCTCTGGTCTCTTTTCTCTTCAATCTGTATTTGCTTCCTGTGTTAGAAGTGACAGTTAGTATTTACAAACATTTATTTATATAGCACATTTAAGCAACAAGCTTCAACCAAAATGTTGTGAATGTACATTGAGTAAGATCATCGTATTGTTCTAATTTTATGGTCAATATACATACATAAACAACAATTTGATATTGAAACAATAAAACATGAACTTTCTCCGATTTCATTAAAAATGATTTTTTAAATGATGTTTAACTTTTATTCAGTAAAACATTACAAGTTCTTTCACTTAAATTTAACTCAATTTTAGCTCGTTGCTAAACATTTTCTACATTCTGCATGAACTCAAAACTTTATTAAGCAGTGATATTAAAGTAATAAAGTTAATTCACATTTTCACGGATGCTTGCTTAAAGTCTCAAGATACACATCCATAACCAAAGTTAACTTATGTAGATTAAAATGAAAGCAAGTTCCTAAACAGTTTGTGTAAGTGGCTAACATTATTTAAAATGATGTTAGTTTATTTGTATTTCCCTGGGATGGACTGGCAAGCTGTTTATGTGTAACCCTACTTTGCCCAGTGTCGGCTGAGATAGTCTCAGCAACCCTAGAAACGATTGAGCTGTTTGGAAAATAAATGGATGAATATTTGGACTTTTCCTGGTGTTTAAAAACAAAAAACTGTTTAACACAATTCAAAGTTTTAATGTTTCTGAAAATTAATAAATGTTGTTTCTGTTTAAAAATGTCAAAGTATCGATCTTATTTAAACACCGTATTGCCAGTTTGCTTTTGAGACACACAGAAAATAAAATTTGTTGGCTGAGATAGGCTTCAGCCTCCCCACAACCCTAATAAGGCTTGAGCTATTCCGTAAATAAATAAATGAATATTTGGAATTTTCCCCACTGCTCTAAAAACAAACAAATGTTTTACTTAAGTCAAACTTTTAAGGTTTCTGAGAATTAATAAATGTTTTTTTCTGTATAAATCTGACAAAGTATCACTATTATTTAAACAACAAAGGAGTTATTCACTAAAATCTTTGATAAAGTACACTGTGTAAAAAAAAATGTAACAGCACTTAGAGCTTCTGTGTTGCTGCTTTTTGGTTTAGGTTCTGTTTATGAGCTCTTTGGGAGAACATGTTGTCTCTCCACTGGAGATCTGATAAAGATCATCAATATCACTATCACCAGATTCATCGCACGCACTTCAGACGGGGCTGATATCAACCTGCCTTTAGATTATCCAGGTATGCAGCGAGCAGAGTGTGTGTGTGTGTGTGTGTGTGTGTGTGTGTGTGTGTGTGTGTGTGTGTGTGTGTGTGTGAAGCTGAGTCCAAACATTTGTACACCCTTTACATTACACTGATTCGATGTGATGTGAATGTGGATGCATATATATATATATATATATATATATATATATATATTTTTTTTTTCCCAGAAATTATTAATTACAACTGAAGAATGATATTTATTGTTGATTAAAAAATCTCAAAGTGTCTGATATGTTTTTAGCCCTTTCTTCAACTCTTCAAAGATTTTCTGGCTTGATTTTAGTTTGGGGTTCGAGAAAGCCATTTCCTGAGTCTTTCCCGAATGCACGAGAGTTTGATGCTGTTTGAATTTTTCATGACATTAAGATGAATATTTACTTACTTAGGGTCTGCAAAAAAGTGCAGTAACTAGAGCCTGCAAAAGTGAACTAATGACAAAGAACGACCAAGTGACTAACACTTAATTAACCTGCAATAAATATGATATTATAATTTTTGTAATGAAAATACCAGAAAATGAACATGTACCACTTTTTCTAAACAAACTGTATAAATATTAATATTAATGCTAGATTATAGCTATCACTAAACTGCTCAATTTATTTTACATTACTGATCTCTAAAACAGACTGGATCGAGCATCCTAGTATTTGTACTTGGCAAAATTTGAAGCTGGATGGGCACAATCATGGTGAGACCACTTTTTGCTTTGCAGTGTTTTGAAAGCTATAATCGAATAGCAGGAAAAGATGAGGGTAAAGGGCTATAATCACATAACACAAACTTAGCCATGGAAAATAATGGAAACAGATGTTAACAGATGTTAACCTACAGCAGTGAAATTTTCTTGGTGTTTGATTTGTGTTGGCTTCCACGTGGACTACTCTGCCCTGTCTTATGGTGAGGTGTTCTCACGAAGATGGCCACTGTCTAGCTTCAAAATCGATACACTGATGAGCGATCCAGTCTGTTTTGAAATCAGTGATTTTACTCTACCTTGCTAATTTTGGCTTGCTCGTCATTCATGCTAACAACTAGTCCACCTTCAGAATTAGCTTCCAACAGATGCACTCAATGTAAACAATGTAAGTACTAACTGGCTCATTTATCCGATGATAATACTGATAGCCATCTTAAGGAACAACATCAGACTACTGTTTTTCCCCTCACGTTGTTTCATTTGATGTATTAACCGAATAAGGAACTTTGAAACCTTTGAAATGAAGTAGCAGGCATGTAATGTACTTGAACACTGGAAAGTGTTGTTAAATAAAGCTTAAAATAATTTTTGTCACTATTACTATTTACCCATTTTATTTTTTGAAACCCCAGGTATTTATGCTAAATTAAATAATGAAAAACACATTTTTAAAATTTGCTTATAATCATATACTATTTGTGTAAAGGTCTTTTTAGGATTGTAGCAGACACTGAGCCTTATCTGAGCATCGGAGAAATAGTGCAATCACTGAAGATCGGATCTCATGTACTCGGCCAGCCAGCATTCCTGTCCACAGCTAATATAGCGCTCCCACAAGGCTCGCTGAAGAAGCAGGAGATCTTCCGAATTACTGCAGTCCACCATGACCCAGATGGCGGTGAAGGCCATATTGCATGCGAGGTTCTTCAGCGAGAGCCAAGATTCTGCTTCACACTCAGCCTCTCGCAGCAAGGGAATTTCATGGAGTGTGAGGATGATCAGTTTTATACACTTCAAGAGCTTGCCAAGTGCAAAATCCCTAATGGGAGGAAGAGAATCGTGACTTCAGCAAAAGACCTACCCATGAAGGATTTGCTGTTTTCCAATTTGTTAGAAAATGTGTCTGGAGAGTTGACGTTAACCCCCGTGTATGAGTTACAAGCTGTTATGTCGGGTAAGTAACAAGCTTCTCATCTGAATGTTGCTTTGTAGAACATCAGGGGCTTGGAGCCATCAACGTGAAATTACAGCCTTATTTCAGTGCCACTTTAAACGTGATGTGCTAAACTTTATTTTTTTATTTAGACACTTGCTGCAAGAGATTCTCTTTTATTTCTAAAGAAATAAAGACACACACACAAAAAAACCCCCACGAAAAATATATTTTTTTATTCTGAAGTAAAAGTAAATCAGTAAATCATGAAACATATCTGTACAATTTCCTATTAAAGCTTGCTAAAGTTAATCACCTGACTCAAAATGCAACTCGCCTGCGCATTACAGTAACAGAGGAAGTTCTAAAAGATCTAAAAAGTGCATGATCTCAGCAACAATGCAAAAATCTAACAAGATTATAGTCAGATATTTTGCAGCATATCTAAAGTATTACATTGTTAGTATACAAAATATACTGAATATATGCAGCCATAAAAAAATAAATATATAAATAATAATAATAACAATAATTATTATTATTAATGTATATAATAACATTAATAATAATAATAATAATAATAATAATAATAATAATAATAATTTATTTAATAATAAAAGGCATCATGGGTTGATGAAATATACCAGCAGAAACAATGGCTTACTAGTAAAAGACTGTATTTATCTTTTTCCTTTTTTAGTAGTAATTTATTTCTTTTTTTCAGTTAAAAACAATTCATAAACGAAAAAGGATCTTCAAAAATATTTCAGGGGTTTATCATCATTTCTCAAAGATGTCCTGAAAGAACGGTTACATTACCAGTATTATCCCCCAGACACAATGGATGGTATACAATCACAGGTGTTATGGATAAACTCAAGTATTACCTTAGGAAACAACCCACTGCTATGGGATACATGTATAAGGAATGGAATAATTTTTATTAATGACATTTTAGACACATGTGGGAATATAATATCTTACCAGGAATCTAGAAATAAGCATAACAGATGTTAAGACTTATACAAATTGAATTAATTAATTTCAGCTATCCCCTCTAAATGGAAACAAAAACTGCAGAACAAAAAACCTTTAAGCAATTGGTTTGTATCCCATCAGTGAGATGCCAAAAATGGCTGTCAAACAAAGATAAACAAAACAATATATCTGTGGAACATGAGAGTCACAGACTCCTTGGCTTTTCCTTGCTTATTTTTGGAGGATGAATTTTATGTCCCAATTCCTTGGAAACTATATTTTAAAACAATTTACAACACTACTATAGATATATATTCGAGAATATTTCAATTAAACTTTTTATAAAATAGTAGCCACAAAAAAATCTTTGACTAAATGGGAAATAGAAAAAGATTTATACTGCAGATTCTGTGGGGAAGAAGAGGAGCATCTGATGCATTTGTTTTATCTTTGTCCACATGTGGCAAAATCGATGGGCATAGTGTTTCAACTAACACCTAAGAATATTATGCTGTGTTTTTGAAGGAAAATATATATACTTGCTCAATATAATTATTTTGCTGGGGAAAATCTTCATTTTTAAAACTAAAATATCATCAAATCTATGTTTAGTATATTTTAAGAATGTAATACATTATCAATATTCATTAGAAAAAATAATAGCAATCAATCATAATAAACTATCTAAACATCATGTGAAATGAACCAGACCTGACTGATATGTATTGACATTTGAACCATTTGATTTTAAATGTTCCCATAAATTTTCTTTGTGTGTGTGTGTGTGTGTGTGTGTGTGTGTGTGTTGGTGCTTAATTTGACCTGGTTAGCATGTATATATGAATGTGTGGGTGGGGGAAAGGGGATTGTAATTTTGTGTAAAAATATTAAAAGAAAAGAAAAATAATATATATATATATATGTATAATAATAATTATTATTATTAATATTATGATTAATTTATATGTAAGCATATTTGTTTAAAACACATTAGTGATTTCTAATGATAAATGCCTGTGTAATTTCAGGAATTACATAAACTTATTGTGACACATTAGATCCAGGGTTAATTCCTAATAGATGCAGCAAAAAATTATTTTAAAACCAAAAAAAATGTTTTAATTGTTATTACTTTTAAATGAAACATTTTATATATTACATATTCTTCACACACACACACACATACATATATTTATACATACACACACATATATATACTGCATACATATATATATATATATATATATTAGTAGTGTGTGCATGTATGAGTGTGAGTGTGAGCCCTACAAGTATGAAGTATATTTTTTTCTATTTGAAATTCAAATTGTCTTGAGAAATAAAGCTGTTGTTTAATGTAACCTTCATTGTGCCCTTTAAGAAGTATTGTTTTAGCACCGGTGGGAGGGGGAACTCCAGGCCCATGTGAACCTGCAGTCTAGGGGTTAGATGTAGACCCCCCCTAATAAGTGAACCAGAGCTCATGGTCCTCATGCTCTCAAACCACATGAGCTGATATAAGGAAGGCATTTTGACCTTTTGATCTGTTTTGGATGGCATGATACAGATTCAACCGTACTTGGATAAGTGAGAATGTCCAACTGGAAGTCTGAATGTAGCATTAGAGAGGGTTATCATGACAGCAGGGTTTGTCAGCTCCAACCAGAGAAGCAGTAAAAGCACGATAAATTAGGGAAGTTCAGACGATGATAGGAACCACAGTTGAGTCAGCTTTACTTCAGACAGGAGTGTAAAAGATAAACTGAATATCAAACACCTTATCTAAGACCTTACCAGGAGATTGAAGACAGATCTATACCAACTCACTGCATTACCAACTAACTGCATGAGTTGTCAAGAATATGAATTTGCAACAAGTCACAATATCCGTGAAGTTTTAGATCTACACCTTTAGACCTACCACTGACACAGATTGAGACTGTATTGATGTCCTGAAAGAGCTTTCTATCATGAAAATACTCATATGAATGAATAAATAAATTAGGTCATACTAAAAAAATTAGTGACCAAGTCCATCCAAGCACACAAAATATAACAGACTCTGCCAGGTCCAGCTTTGTTTACTGAATCGCACATTGGGTAGACTGATTATCATTCTCAGGACTATCATGAAATTTTAAATCAAAGCTTTGCAAGTCATGTATGTCACACAAAACTGTGTACTTGCAAATTCGACCAATTGCCAGTGATGGCTGGATCGTTACGGCTCTGGATTACTGATCCAAAGGTCACGCATTTAAGCCCAAATACCACTGAGGTGCCACTGTTGGGCCCTAAAGCAAGGCCCCTAACCCTCAATTGGTCAGGTGTATAAAAATAATAAATGCAAGTCTCTGTGGGTGTTTGCCAAAGGCTATGAATTAAAATATCGATATAAAATAGCCTGTGTAGTGCATTTATTGTTACTATGCACAATATAAACTACTTAATGTGACTCACACAGATTAGTTATAATGTTAACTAATTTGAATTGGTTCAAATAACCGATTAACTTTGGCTCTATATCAATACACCGAATTAGTTAAATGTAAATATTTTATTAATAATTTCAATCAATCTGTTTTAAGCAAAAGCTTATATGCTAGATCATGTACATTCTTAACATCAATGATATATTCTGCTTGTTTTTCTTCTACAGCTGGGAAGAACATAGTTGTCATTCCATCCAACCTGGACGTGGAAGTGATGGATGTCACAGATCAGTTTGACACAAGCTCCTTCATCCAACCGCTTTCCCTGCAGGATGTGTTCCAGAAACCTTCTGAGATCTTCCCCTTTGTGGCTGAAGTGATTGAAAGGCCTACAATCGAAGGGAACATGCCAGAAGAGTTGGCATTCCTTTTAGATTGTGGTCAAATAATCGTACACCGGGCTTACGAAGCCAAGCGAATCCTTGCGACGGAAATCCGCCAAGAATCACCAAGGCATTTCCTAATTCCAACAAGCTATAATGGACGATTAAAGCGGCGACCTCGTGAATTTCCTACGGCATATGACCTGAAACGAGCAGAAAGTGACACTGAAAATCTGCACATTGTGGCGACTAGGGCCTTTGATTCCATTTATGATGGTTTGGCATCTGTTCTGGTGGGGGATGAGTTTCAAGTGAAGAAGAAAGAACCCAAGCATGTTGAAACTGCGGAGACGATGGATTACCTGATGTGCTTGAAGATTAAAGGTAAATCCCAGGAGGCTGTGCATCTTCCAATGTTTTTAGATGGTGGATTTATGGAAGTCATCCATGATAAACGGCAGTATTCCCTTTCAGAAATTTGCCGTTGGTTCCCTTTACCGTTCAATGTCAAGGTTTCCGTTCGTGACCTTGCATTAAAGGAGGACATTTTGGCCAGAGTTCCAGGCCTGCGTATTGAGGAAGAAATCATTGACCCATATTTGCTCATCTCGACCACTGACCTCTCTAGCTGGTGGGAAATTGCAGTGAATCGCACACACATGACCCTTCACATGGATAAAAGATGGGACGAAGTGGGACCTTCGTGTAGTGTCAACTCATTTGTTGAAGAGATTTCTGAGAAATGTTACTACACCATGCGGAGGTATGCTCTAGCTACAGTAACACCCCCACCACGACCTCCAAAAACACCAAAACGACCTCCAGAGCGACCGGTCAGGACACAGCAAGCAAGACCAGAAAAACCAACCTGCCTGCCCAAGGTAATTACCACCAACAATTTATAAGTTCTTGTGCAATATTAAACCACTGTACCTACATGAATAGCCATACCATCAATATGACATTTTCAGCCCGTTAAACACATTTTTCTTTGCCTGGCAGCTATCAGATCTGTTATCATTTCTGAATTTATTAAATTAAAATGGTATTTTGCCAGCGCAATTGCTTAGTAATACCAGCCAAAAATATTTCATGGCAGTCCTAATATAAATATTAATACAAATAGTGTTGCCATAAAACTCTCATTAAAAATCTCTAGTAACTTTCTCTGAAATGTCTTTAAAAGTCATTGGATGGGCTGATGATGTCACACAATACGTTACCATGTCTAATTTACATACATCACGTACAGTGTTGCCAAAAAGTATTTTTTTAGAAGTTGCTACTGGCTCAATTTGTCATTAACAAATCAGTGCAAGATGTTGTTTCTGGATAATGAGAATGGCGGATACGATTTTAACTTAACAAGAAAGGTAAAAAAGTCACTAAATCGATCATGAAAAAAGTTTCAAAATGTCTAACACTTCATACAAAAGCTACTTGGGACATGAATGTGGAGTTACTGATGGTTGTTTTTCCAGTAATAAATTCCCAGTGATTAAAAAATCAAGCAGAATGGGATGATTCCCAGAAGTTTTACGCTCTGTTTCAATGATGTACACTATATCATTTTGGGCTCTCTTGGATGAAAGTCATTGTGAAAGAAATGTAGCGATGGGTTCGGTTTTAACAGTTTATTAATGGTCCTATACTGCCTGGCAAGAGAGGATCAAAGTTTGGTCTCAGGGGTGCCCAACTCTACCCATGTCTATCATCTACACTACACAGCATAGCTTGCAATAAACTTATACAATTGGGGAGATGTCGCAGTCTGTATGTAGCATTAGATTTTTAAAATGACCCAGACTTTACGGTAGTAGACAGCTTTTCACTTTCGCGGAATCGCAGACCAAGTATTGAAAGGGATGTTGATGTATTTAATGTTGGTAGTGTTTAAGTTTTCAACAGTGTTAAAGTTTGAAACAAATGTGGTTTTCAGCTCTGACCAAACACTGTAGTATCCTAAAATTCCTGCATGCGTTGCATCAAGAGAAACGGGAGATCCTCTTTTAAACATTTACATCAATATTCCATTCTTTGAAAATCCTTTTTTTTCTCTTTTGCTGCTATCTAGTGGCCATAAAGGAGCTGAATGAATTTTCCTGTCTCATTGTTCATGCTTTTTAATGTGTTAAAGTTTTATTCATTCATGTGCCCAGCAACTTTATCCTACCAGGGTCGGGGGAGGCTGGAGCCTATCTCAGCCATCTCTTGGAAGAGACAGGGTACACCCTGAACAGATCACCAATCCATCACCTGGCCAACACACACATAACCATTCACACTCACACATAGGCTATTTGCTTGTTCCAAATTGCCTCTAAGGTGCATGTCTTTGGACTGTGGGAGGAAACCGGAGTACTTGGAGGAAACCCACACAAGTGAGGGGAGAGCATGCACACTCCATGCAGACACGCCCGGGACTCAAACTCACGATCTTCATGCTGTGAGGTTGCTAGCATTATACCACCATGCCCAGTTTTCTTGTTTAAAGCAACAACAAGTGTGCTGTCACTTATTTATTTAAATAAGATTTTCTTGAGTGTTTCTTTCAAAATGGTTTTTACATTCGAAGTAAATTACTTTAGTGTATACTACATGGCAACAGAGCAATGTGGTTGATGTGGCTATCTCAGGGATAAT
>JBCNYG010000020.1:13603677-13628836 GCA_039654305.1 Porochilus rendahli
GCAGCTAACTGGGTTATCAAAGGCCGGCCATGTCTCTCACTGTCTGTGGTGAGAGGCATGTAAAAGAACCATTGCTGCGTAGGTGCTGTTTCTGCCCTGCAGTGGCCTGGTGAGTAGGCTGAGATGTGCCCAGCCTCCCCGCGACCCTAATTAGAATTAAACGGTTCAGAAAACCTATGTAAGGAGTATTGCCTACGTAATTGAATCGTGTGTGCCAGGTGCTGTAATTAGCATAGGTGAATGCACCCTGAGTACCTCAAAGCTCTGGATGTGTTAGGACTGTCTTGGTTGACATGTCTCTACAATAACACGTGGTCATCTGGGGTGGGGAGGGGTCAGCTGGGAAAGTCTATTCAGGAGTACTGGAGAGGAGGATCTGGCCGATAGTTGAACCTCAGATTCAGGAGGAACAATATGGTTTTTATCCTGGCTGCAACACTCTTGATCAGCTCTGCACACTCTACGGGATCTTGGAGGGGGCCTGGGACTTTGCTCAACCACCCCACATGTGCTTTCTGGACTTGGAGAAGGCTTTCAACCATTTCCATCGGGCTATCTTGTGAGGTGTTCTCTGGGAATATGGAATACGGGACCCGTTAGGGTCAACCAACAGGCCATTAGGTCTCTGTGTTTCCAGAGCCACAGCTTAGTTCGCATTGGTAACCTGTCAAATTAATTTTCCAGTGGGGGTTGGACTCCGCCAAGGCTACCCTTTGTCACCGGTTCTGTTCATAATTTTTATGGATCGAATTTCTAGGTGCAGTCAAGGTGTTGAGGGGTTCCGGATTCGGTGGCCATAGGGTCTCGTCTCTCCTTTTTGCTTTTGGCTTAATCGAGCCGGGACCATCAACTCTCGCTGGAGCGATTCGCAGCTGAGTGTGAAGCGACTGGGATGAGAATCAGCACCTCCAAGTCCAAGGCCAGGGTTTTAAGTCAGAAAAGGGTCGACTGCACCCTCCGGGTCTGGAATGAGGTCTTGCCCGAAGTGGAGGAGTTCAAGTATCTTAGGGTCTTGTTCACGAGTGAGGGAAGGAGGGAGCGGGAGATTGACAGGAGGATCGGTGCAGCCTCTGCTGTAAAGAGGAGCTTGTACCAGCCTGTCGTGGTGAAGAGGGAGCTGAGCCAGAAGACAAAGCTCTCAATTTACCAGTCAATTTATGTTCCTACCCTCACCTATGGCCCGAGCTTTGGGTAGTGACTGAAAGAACAAGATCACAAATACAAACGGCTGAAATGCATGTGGCAGGTCTCTCCCTTAGAGAGAAGTTCTGTCATCCGGGTGGAACTCGGAGTAGAACAGCTGCTCCTTTGCATTGAGAAGAGCCAGTTGAGGTGGCTCAGGCATCTGATTAGAATGCCTCCCGAACGCGTTCCTGGTGTGGTGTTTCGGGCATGTCCAAATGGGAAGAGACCCTGGGGCCGACCCAGAATGCGCTGGAGGGACTATGTTTCTCGGCTGGTCTGGTTCCCATGGAAGAGCTTGAGGAAGTGGCTGGGGAGAGGGACGTCTGGACCTCACTGCTTAGGCTGCTGCCCCCACGACCCGACCCAGGAACAAGCGGAAGAAGATGAATGAATGAATGAATGAATGTACCCTAAAGCCGCGTTTACACAGGACGCAACAAGTGAATCACCTTGCCGATGAGCAACATGCGAATCAAGCAAATTGCTTCACCCAAGCAGTTGCCTAGCAAAAACTCCCTCAAATGTTTGCCGCTGTAAAATCTTTCCAAGTTAAACTGTTAGAAATATTAAAATCTTTCTGAGTTAAACTGTTAGCAGCATCCAGCTGCCCTATAGCAGGCCGGTAAGATATTATCTTATATTGTTTGAGTTTATTTTAGCTCCTATTTCATCATACATAGTTTATTTTTGTCATTAATATTATCACACAGCAAATATAGAATTGTGCATCATGAACTGGGAACAGTTGGCAGTTGGCTTTATTTTTTTACACACATATACATACTGCAATAAATACATATTGCACTAAAAATAAAGTGTATTAAATTGATATACTGTTTTCAAACACATTGGATGCAGCATGTCATTCTAAGAACAAAATCCTGGAAAACAGCAGACCATGTTTAACAGATGGCTCTGGGAGATTTCGGTGATCTGAACATGATTTGAGTGGAACTGTTCATGGTTGAGGTATGGGAATGGATTAGGAGAATGTGTGCCGTCTACTTATGATGTTGGTTAGAGCAGCAACCAAATTTCTTGATTAGTAACTGTTCGTGTTTTGTACAGGGGAGTTTAATATATTTTCTGGCAAATAAATGTATACACCTTATGAATTGGGATGGCATGGCTGATGTCTGTGATCTTATAAGACCCTCTTAAATGTCCCTGTTCCCAAAAAGCCCAGGGCAGTCAGTATTTGAACATCTGTTGGTACCTGGTTGGAGTGTCGGTATGGGCCTGCAGTGTCGGCTCAAGATGATAGCTGAAACCGGAATTTGACTTTGGTCTATAAATAAATCCATGCGGGCTTCGAAGATTGATTTTATTCTAAGTGTATTGGATGTGATTTATTCTACTAAGAGTAAATATGCCATTGTGCCTGCATTCACTCGGATGACAGAACTTTATCTTTAAGGGAGAGCCCTGCCACCCTGCAAAGGAAGTTCATTTCAGCCGCTTTTATTCGCCGGCTTGTTCTTTTTTTCACTAACCAAAGCTTGTGACTGTACGTAAGGGTTGAAATGTAAATCGAGTGGTAAATTGAGTGCATTGCCTTTCCGGCTGAGCTCCCTCTACACCATGACAGACGGGTCCAGGCACCGCTTTACAGAAGAGGCTGCACCGATCTGCCTGTTGAATCTCCCTGTCGATCTCTTTTTTCAATTTTAAAATAGTTAAAAAAAACAAAGGTCTCTGACATCATATCATGGACCAGGGAAAATTGAAAAAAAAATGTTAAAGAAGGGTAATAGTTTTTAGTGATTTTTAGTGATCACTTCAGCACCGATATGTGTGCAAGAGTACTCTTTTTCATGTTCATAGATCCTGGTTGTAACTAAGAGCAAAGCCCAGGAAAGATAACATTTGTGAATTTTAAAAAGTGTGTAAGTGATACTTAAGAATGAATTTGTTCAAAAGAATGGTTGGTTAATGAGGCCCATTGTCTTTTACTGATGTTTATTTACCCTATAGATTGAAGTTAAATATCCTTTTAAATAACCAATGCTGTGTCTAAATTCATGTACTTCTGTTTGTACACTTGTGTAGTTTAAGTGTTGTCTTAAATCAAGCAATGCAGGTTGGCAGAATTTTATTTCACTTTTTAGAAATGGAAGTCATGTTATTTGACTGCATTGCCCATTAAAGTTTTTGCTTGCTTGTTACATCTTTAGTCGATTCCTTGACAACGGTTAAAAGCCTTGTCACTCCCAAATGCTGACCCATATCTCATAATCACAACACATGTATAGTGGACTTTATACAGCTACATTATCACATTATAAGCTTAAAAATAGGCACAGGGGTTCAAACACTCCCGACGAAAGGACCTTTTCATAATGTACTAATATAGAACAAACATAGTAAGCTTGAAAACCCCAGCTTCAGCTCACTGCATGTCTATGTCTGGAGGCCAAATATACAGTTTTGCCTCTGTGATCTTTAAAAGTAAGTCAAGGTCACTCACACACAAACTCAGCCTAGCACTCATAGTAGTGCGCCAGCATACCAATTATTTAATGTTATGCAGACAAAAATACTGAAATAATGTGCCAGTATATGAAATATCATGTATTGGATCTTGACCCAACTCTATCATTACATCATTATACGTATAGATATATTGTGCAGTTCAGTTTTGTTTGATATATAACACATCTGTTTAAGGTTATAGGTCATCACCATGTCTGGATTAAGGGACCCACATTTGCTTGCTCAGACTATTGGCTCAAACATTCAGAGCATAACACAGCAGAGTGAGTGCATCTTACATTTTAGCTAATATTGTATCACAGCTACAATAATCCCAAATAGTTTGCATGCTACTTAACTGCAAGTAGCTTACAAGAATATCTAAATGATATGATGTACCGATTTATTCACTTCTCCAGCATCTGAAATCCAGAGGATAGTAACCCAACTTGGAACAGATAGAGACACGCCGGATCTCCGACAGCGACTGTAAGTTACTCCGCACACTCTGTGTGCATAAAATACATGCAAAAGCATTGAAATATATGTAAAAAAGAGCAATATTGTTTGTTATAAATACCTTGAAGACAGTGTCATGTTTGTCCTTATTCATACACACATAGGCAGCAGAAACAGCAGTATGCGAACCAGCTGGCAAAAGAAACGGATAAATGCCTGAAAGAATTCAGCTCTTTACCAGTTACCCATGATCAGGTAAAAAAACAAACAAAAACTTTAACCTAATAGCTTTGCTGCCCCATTTTTGGCTGTTTTATTTATTTTTGACTTAATATATAGATTTAGACAATGCCTAAAAGCGGAGCTCACATATGATTTCCCTTACTTGACAAGTTGTTTGTGGGAACTCTCAAACCCCATACACGTTTCCCAGATATATCAAGATAAATTCATTTTAATTAATTTTATAAAATCAGGTAACCAAACACGCAATATTAGTCTCCACATGTAAAGTCCATTTAGAAACCGTAGGTTTAGAGAGCATTTTAATAACACAAAAATATAATTAGTTGTTTGTTTGATTTCACGTAATTAACGATGATGTCACATCACTTGACGCAACTATTACTGTTGTTATATTACACTCTCCCATGTGTACACATATGCCGGTCACACCGAGGGACGGATGTATGTAATAGGGTTTTCTTGACGTTTCAAAAACAACATGATGGTTAGATGCTCATTTAGATGCTAGATATCAGCGGAGTTTCGCTAGAACCTGGAATTAAAATTAATTTTTATGCCTTTTTTATCAGTCGATTAACCAAACATGCCAACAAACTTGAAAATGTGAAATATTTGACATTATGCCGGAAACAAGAACTAGTATTTAAAAAACACCTTTTAGAGACACCTCTTGCAGTAAAAACAGCTGCAAGACTCTTAGGGTACATCTAGACACCGGTATTTTTTAATTATTCACCAGCTGCTTCAAGAATCTCTTTTCGAGAAGAATTAGACTGTATTAGCACCATTCATCCGTCCCTTCTACCAGCACCATGATTCACTGTGGGGATGGTGTTTTTGGGGTGATGAGATATTGTGTTTGTGCCAAACATAGCTTTTTCAATGGCCAAAAATTTATTTTTTTTGTCGCATCTATACAGAAGACATTTTCCATATGTTTAGAGAGTCTGTCACATGCTTTTTTTATTTGCTAAACTATAAACATGTTTTCTTATTTTGTATTAGCTGTGGCTTTTTATTGGCCATGCTCCCATAAAGCCCAGCTGTGTGTACTGTGGATAGATATGCCAGTCTTTGCTGTGGCCCTTTCCAACTTTTTCAGGGTTACCTTTAGTCTCTGTGTTGTCTCTCTGATTAATTCCTTTTTATATATATATATATATATATATATATATATAATATAAAATGTGTATGTGTGTGTTTCACTACCCCAGTCACATACTGATATTTCTTTTTAGCTGAATTTTTAATAATTGTCACTAAATAATAGCGACAGAGGAAGATTCAGCGAGAGCGGCTCGTCAACGATTTCTCCAACGCGCTGGCACTTTTACAGAAAACCCAGAGACAAGCTGCACAGAAAGAGAAAGAGTTTGTTGCCAGAGTTCGAGCAAGTTCAAGAGTTTCGGTAAGACAGGTTTATGGAACTGATGTGGCCTAATTATTGCTTTATTAGTGCTCAGAATGCTGTCAAATGTAATTGAAATGGTATTGACCCTAGCTGGGTAATTCCTTGTAGTATTACTCTAATCATGATTACAAGTGTAATCACCCCAATGATGTAATGATGTATGAAGATCTAATGATATACACTGCCAACCTTCTTCTGTATTTGCCATATTGAGTTAATTACAGTTAAGTTATTGTGAATCTATTTCATATGTTTCAACTGGTGGCTTTGAGGTTTATTTCATCAGTAGACATCACAGTTTGCTTGCAGAAAAGTACCATGTGACCTACCAGTATTATGTGACTTGCCCTTCTTTTTCACAGAGCGGTTTTGGGAATGATGAATTTGGAGGAAAGGCTTCACCTTTTGAGAGGTCAGAGACACCCCAAAAAGGGAAACAAATCTTATTAAAGTGTAGCCCCATTACCAGCTCTGAGCCTAACTCCACTACAGCAAAATATAGGAAAATGTTGTAAAGAAGTGGACAAAGGAAGGAGAAAGGGATGGGATTAATGTGTGGGGGAAGTCTTGATAAGTGTGTATTTGATAATGAGCTTGATTTCAGACTCCCCACAAGAGCATGGTTGTGGATGGAGATTGGAGAGTGTTAACATTTAAAAAAAATAAATATTTTTTTTTTATAAAAATGAGGTAGATAATTAAAAGCATGTTAGCCTCACAGCAAGAAGGCCTGAGTTCGGTTCCTGAGCCCAAGCCATTTCTGTGTGGGCTTTGCATGTTCTTGTGCATGCAAATGGGTTTCTTCCGGGTACTCTGGTTTCCTTCCACAGTCAAAAAACATGCACAGTTGGCTAATTGGTTGTTCAAATTGCCCCTGTGTGTGTGTGTGTGTGTGTGTGTGTGTGTGTGTGTTTGGCCCTGCAGTGGTCTGGTGAGCTTTTAAGGGTGTACCAACCTTCACCCAGAGTTGGATGAGAGGTGCCCTGTGACCCTAATTAGGATTATGCAGCTTAGAAAATGAATGAATAATGAATGAAAATTACCAAAGCATTGTCTCTGTCAATGTGGATCTTGCAAGGATAATTTTATCCAGTAGATGGCATTTAAAAGTCAGTTGTAACACCAGTGTTGATGCGTTTTATCAAAGTTTACTCATACCATTTAGTTAGAGATGTAAAGCATACTTAAGTGCATGATGCCTCTTTAAATATCTTTGATTAATATATTATATATAAACAATATATTTGATTAATAAATCTTCAAGGTTATTTAAAAACTTTTTTTAAAAACATTTATAATAAAAACAGGTATAATTATTTATATATATATATATATATATTTTTTTTTTGTACAACTACATACATTTAATTTCACACTTACATGTATACCATAATAATTAGTATACCATGTTAATATAGTGAGACCCGGGCTCAGACACAAAGCTATGATGAGGGCATCACTGAGGAGGATTTACATCTCATTCAAGAGCGAGAAACAGCCATCAGGCAGCTGGAGGTATGAATAATAACAATTATTATTATAATTATGCTAATGCTCAAAGGAATAGGGACTAGCGATGCCTAAATAAAATTTTTTGGATGGAAGACCTTTATAGTTTTACATGAATCTAGGACATAATACCGGTATGCCTTTAGAACTACTATGACAGCTGTCAACTTGTCAATTGTTTACTGTAACTAAAGTTAAACATGCTATTGTGTAGTAGTCGACAATAGGGAATCTGAGTTATTAGCCCGCTTGGCTCACCAATTTCCTTAATTAAAATCTATGTGTCTACTAATTAGCAATAATCAAATTGTGAGCATGTAACTATAATTCAGACACTTACTATTTTAATACATTTCTTACGAGTGTCTGAGTTTTTATCTGTTGGAAAATTGTGCAAAACAAACGATGGTGTGCATGTACACCATCAGCTATTACACCATCTTTTACACCATCAACTCAAAGTACAGCTCCTTGTGCTCACAGTTATGGATATCACACTTTTACGCCACCTTTTAAGTCTATAATGACCGTTGGCACAGTCAACAATAGCACTATGTTTAGGCTTAAGAACTTAAGGCTTAAATACAGTTGCACATCTCCCTTAACACACAGAATTACACTGAATGGCTTAGGTCAGGGTTTAGTAGCCCTACACATGAGAGCATGTGCTAAATTAGCAAATAGAAAGTCACAGCACAATTTTAAATAGCCAAAGAAGCCATACCGTTGCAGCAGAGTGTCAGTTAATACACACATGAAAGACATTAATTAACTGTCTCGCTCCTGCGTGTATAGTCTTCGTAACTGTAGCTAAATAACTTCCGGTAGTCCTCTTAAGTTAATTCTGCATGGTTTGTAATAGCCCCAACTATTATTTTATTATTTATTACAGTATATAACATAAATATTATGCTATTGTTAACTACAGACTAAGCATTTATTTATTGTCCAAATACCAGTGTTTTTCCCCCATCAAAATGTACTCTTATTTGCTTCTGATTCACACTGTCCACATTTTGAAACTTCAAACTGTTTTGATTTAATTAATTATTTGTGAACCCATGTGAAAAAAAACCCTTGTGAAAAAACTAATAATTACCTTTTTTCATTCCTCTGCAATATCGTTTTCAGTCGGACATAACCGACATCAATGAAATCTTCAAAGATCTGGCCGTCATGGTGCACGAACAGGGAGATATGATCGGTAAGACGTAATAGACATGCAATTCACATGCAGTACAATTTTGCATATGCTTTGTGTTGTGTCTATGCTATAGTAATGCTAATGGTATTGCATATGCTTCACGTGCGCTGTCTGGGGATACTATTTATGCACTGAAGTCGAGGTGGATGTCGCTGAACAGTCCCTGGGATGAAACGTCAAGCTTGTTTTTCTATTTTAAAGCATGATAACACCACCTGCTCAAATTAACCATGACCTACTGTGAATGTCAATCATTTTATTTCAAGCAATATCCACTTGGAATAAGGATTTTTTTTCCTGAGATAGCAGCCCAATCAAATCACACCATTTCCATATAGGATATACTAAGAGAAGTGAGTCTATACGTAATCCCTGGATATAACTAATTTCATTTTTTTGATTGGCTAATCTGCTATAAGGATATCACTGCATGCCAATGTCACTACAGGGGAAAAAATTAAGTGACTAAGCTAAGCTAACCGGTAACACTAGCTTGTCCATTTATACTAGACCTATCCCACAAAAAGCAACACATTTTGGAATTAAAGTATTTGATGACAAGAATGTTTTTCTTTTTTAAAAATTGGAACCATTTTGCTTTCTGTTCTAAAATAAATAAATCGGTAAAACCTATACCTTGATTCCATGGAAACTCCTGAAATTGGTTGTAATGTCTGTTGTTCTTGCTGTATATTGATTATATTGATTATATCTATGCAGGGTTCTATTATCATTATAATTTCAGTTCCGTCAGTCTCGAAAGGCTATGGGAACTGCGGTCTGGTTGTTGTCTGATCTGGAACAGCATCGTGTATGGCTGGTCAACCTGATCCAAGAATAAAAGTCTTGTCTGCATAGGGTGCAGATGAAAACTGAAGCTGGAGGGAGCGCATGGGAAAGCTTCCGTTCTTGTCTAGCATGGAGGGTCCAGGACTCGCTGCCATACAGGAGGGTGCTCACAACGCAAGCTCTGTAGACCTGGATCTTCGTGTGCTCCGTCAACTTGCTGTTGGAGCACACTCTGTTGGTCAGCCTTGACATGGTGGTAGCTGCCTTGTTGATTTGCTTGTTTAGCTCAAATTCGAGGGACAGGAAGATTGTCGAACCAAGGTAGACAAAGTCGTGGGCGACTTCCAGTTCGAGGTCAGTGATTATAATCGTTGGCAGATGGTCCGAAGTCAAGGAAGGCCTTGCTGAAGCAATCCATGAGCAGCTGGAGGTCTTCGGCTGAGTGTGCTGCTACGGCAGCATCATCTGCGAAGAGAAAGTCTCGCAGGCATTTTAGCTGGACTTTAGTCTTGGCTTTTAGTCTGGTCAAGTTGAAGAGC
Source organism: Porochilus rendahli (assembly GCA_039654305.1). NCBI lineage: Eukaryota > Metazoa > Chordata > Actinopteri > Siluriformes > Plotosidae > Porochilus > Porochilus rendahli. Next base: position 13,613,492 of record JBCNYG010000020.1, read on the forward strand.
TTCCCGTCTGACCTGGTACTGAAATAGATGCCTTCTATGGAATTCCTGAAAGCGTGCTTGAGCATAGCATCAAAAAGGATTCCAAATAGAGTCTGCACCAGGATGCAGCCCTGCTTCACTCTGCTTTGAATGTTGAAGGCCTCAGACATCAAGCTGCCAAAGACCACAGTGCCTTTCATGACCTTGTGGAATGACCAGATCACACTGAGGAGTCTGGGTGGGCAACCGATCTTGGGGAGAATCTTAGAGGCCATCCCTGCTCACTAGGTCGATTACCTTCGTGAGGTCGATGAAGGCAATGCACAGTGGCTGCCGCTGCTCTCTGCACTTCTCCTGCAGCTGTCTGAGGGAGCAGACCATGTCTATGGTGTATTGTCTGGCACAAAGTCTGCACTGCGACTCAGGGTAGACTCTCTCAGCGAGAACTTGCAGTCTCTTCAGAGCGACTTGAGTAAAGAGCTTCCCAATGATGCTGAGAAGTGAGATGCCACAGTAGTTGTTTCAGTCACTCCTGTAAACCTTGATCGTGTAGAGTAACGATGTTGGCATGCTGTGTGTCTTGTGGTACTGTGCCCTCTCTTCAGCACAGACAGAGGATCTTGTACAGCTCTGTGATGAGGGTGACCTTGCAGCACTTCAGCACCTTGGCAGGGATGCCATCCTTCCCTGGTGCTTTGACGGCGGCAAGGGAATCCAGCGCGTCACTGAGTTCCTTGATGGTTGGTTCAGTGTCAAGTTCCTCAAGTGTTGGCAGGCACTCAGTGGTATTCAGGGCATCTTCAGAAACCAAGTTCTCTCTGGCATAGGGCCAGTAGGAGTAGTGCTGTACCGAGTGCTCCATCCGCTGTGCTCGGTCTTGAATGACGTCACCAGTTGCAAACTTCAGGGGAGCTGTTATCTTCTGTGTTGGACCAAGAGCCTGCTTGATTCCATTGTACATCCCTCTGATGTTTCCAGTGATGGCTGTGGTCTATTTCGAGGGGCAGAGCTGGAGCCAGTAGTCATTGGCATCAATTCTGGGTTTGCCCTCCTATTTGGTGGAATCCAGTTTCACCTTACTGCACACCAGGGAGTGGTCGGTGTTGCAGTCGGTGCTCTGATAGCTGCGTGTGATCGTAAAGTTTGAGAGGCTGAAGCACCTTGTAGACATTGCTTGTTCTTGTTCGTCTTTCCCATGCTGAACTGGCCAAGACAGGTTGGCCAAGAGTTGTGATCAGCACTCTCACTCTCGTTGAAGTCATCAAGGATGAACTGCAGCTCCTTCTCTGGGATTCTGCTGAGGTCGTAGTAAAACCCATCCTTATCTTCTGAAGGGTATGTCATACGTGCTGATCAGGCTGACCGGCCCAGCTGAGGTGAGGAGTTCGAGGGACAGGATGCGCTTGCTGCTCTTGGTGTGTAGATTGATGGACTCTAGCAGGCTGTTTCACACTGCAAGTCCCACACCATGTTCTCTGACCTCCTCTGGTGCCTTTCCCTGCCAAAAAGTGTTTCTCTCTGACAGACCCGAATCCGGAGAACCTGGTCTCTTGGAGAATGACAATGTTCATCTGCAGACTGCTCAGTTCTCTGTCGATGTCTTCTGTCTGCTGCTGAACACTATGCCTGAAAGGTTAATCAACGTAAAGGATGACCACACTTAATATGTTTTTTCTCAAAAAAGAGACTGTTATTTTTATTACTATATGTTTTTAGTTTACTTAGTCTCATCAATATGATTCAATATTACATGAAATAAATGGTTGAATAGTACTTGGTTTCTGATTTATGTTCATTTTGGTACATGTATAATCATCACCACACACTGCTGTATTTTTATTTTTTTTTCTTCATCCAGTAGCTGACGTGCAGTCTAACTGTTCTGAATATAATCACACCTGGTCCACTTAAGAGCCCAGAATATATTATAGTACTTTCTAACCCCATCACACGACGATAAAGACCATGATGACAGCACAAATATTTGATGAATGTATTGGGGGTGTGGTCGGACGTTACACACATTTTAATGCACACATGTGAATGCCTACTAGGTTTATTTACAGAGGTACTATGCCAGTGCTGCTGTTACAATGTTCTTACTGCTCCCTGACTCAAGTTTCCGATCAAGTTATTTTCTTTTAATGTTCAAAGTTTGGCCTAATCCTTCATGTTCATGGAGACCACACAACATTATCTTTCTACTGCATTGCTACTGTGCTGTACAAGAAGGTTTTGGTAGTGTATCAGTCACGTTTTGGTTGTATTTTAAGCATTCACCTGAGCATACACGAGCTTACCGCCAAAATTTACTGACTGGTTAAGATTTTATTCGTAAATAGTAGTACTACATAAATCCATTGTTGTTGGTAATTGTATATATTTATGATATCCCAATTAATATGTAATCTCAATTTCCTTTCATAATACTACAAAATAAAAATATTAAGTTGGGTTGTCAATACATATGACATGTGTGTTTTATTACTTCTTAGACAGCATAGAGGCCAATGTAGAAAGTGCTGAGGTGAACGTCCAGTCTGCAACACAGCAACTCGCCAGTGCTGCGAGTTACCAGGTAACTCACTGCCCTAGAGGGGATTTCATCTTGTTTGAGGAACCTTCTTCTAAGTTGCTAACCCTAATTAGCCTGTTTACTAATGCCAGGTTAAACTAGCATTATTCAAGTGGCTAAAACAAATTGGACGAATCTAAGTAATGTTGGTAAATTGTAGCTAGTAGCCTGTATTGGTAATTACCTCTTCCATACTAAGGCTACTACATAAGGCTATGTTTTACCTCTGGTTTGTGTGATTGTTAGCAAGACTAAATCAGAATATATGTGCAGATTGTCAGGAAAGTTCTACCAGAGGTGGAAGACTTTGTTCAATTTTGGAGATGATCCACATAAAATTCTGGATTCTGTGATTTTTGAACGTCTTCCTTTACATTATAACAGAGGCTGATGTTTTTTGTGAGTGTGGTATTACAGCAGGTGCAGCATGAGGTGTTGTGTACTTTCTGTTATTGTTTTTCAGCTTGGCAGAGGTTTGTGTTCCTCGAGCACTCTTGTTTACAAAATATTTTAATTAAATTTACAATTTAGTTTTTATTTTAGTTTTAAGTGAGATAAAACAAAAAAAAGTTGCAAATGATGTGGAAAACTTAGATGATTTCACTAAAAGTTACAACAAACATTAACTGTTTTTAAGGAAAATAATAAAATAATCCTAATTTAACATATGTAGTTTCATTACATTTTAAACATTGAAACTTTTTTTCCATCCCTGGGTAATGTTATACTTCCACCTGCAATTTCTCATATTTTTCCAACCTTGATTAATGGTAATTAAACTACCTTATTTTCCGGACTATACAGCACATCGGAATACATGCCGCACCCACTAAATTTTATAAAGAGATGTATAATATATATGAGCCACAGATATATACCGGTACGTTGTGAAATTAATCGTGGATTCTTTGACACTGCTCCATGCTGTTAGGATCTACTGGCAGATCTAAGAAAAGAATGCTTTTCGCATGCGGCCAGTTTTTGTGAATGATATCTTGCTGCTGGTCATCCAAGCCTCCCACTCGTCTCTGAGGGCTGCTTTCACAGAGTCTGGTATATGGGCCATCATACTGTCCAAAACAAGCAATGTTTTTTTCCGGTGAAAAAATCCTCCCAGGCGCTTACTGTCGCACTCTGTCAGCCATTCAATCATTAGGCTTTCTATCATCCACCTTTTTTTTGGCATTGTCATCCACTTAAAAATCACCATCGGTGGAAGCTTCTGTCCAGATGTGGTGCAGCTCAAAACACACGTGAAATTTGTTCTCTTGTGGTCAGTTGTTTTCACCATAATGGATGAAGCTCCTGTCTTGTTAACAGTTCTAGTTAGAGGCAGGTCAACTGTTAAAGGTACTTCATCCATATTTATGATGTCTTCTGGTCTGATGGAATTCTCGGCTAGTTTTTTTTTTTCAATAAATTTGTGGAAGTTTGCAACTTTTTCGGGAGGAAGTTGCTGACAGACAGTCGTCCGCACCCTGATGGACAGATCTTTTCTTCTCATAAATCTAAAACACCATGACAGTCCACCTTTAAAATCTTCAATACCCATTTCACTGGCGATTGTGTTAGCTTTCAGTCGTATCTGCCTCCTGCTCTCTGTGTGTTTACCCAGTCCTAAAAAACATTTTCAAATTTAGGCCATCTGCTTTTATGACCTCTGAAAGCTTTTGTTGTCTTTTGGCATTGAATCAGTTCTTCACGCTGCCTTTCCAACGTCTCACCATTGATTCATTAACACCAAGCTTATGTGCAGCAGCTCTATTTCCTTCCTGGATAGATCAACTTAAAAGCAAAAATATGATTTTCTTTTTGTACTTTCCATGATGAGGATGTGAAAAATGTTTTGTGTGTCGTGCTGCTTGCATCGAGTGCGCCAAAAACTAACAGTAGCGTCGTCTTTTTACCATTGATCCCGGCAGTTAGAGAAGAAAAATCTATAGATTAGCTGCATCGTTGTACAAGCCGCAGGGTTCAAAGCATTGGAAAAAGTAGCATCTTATAGTTCGGAAAATACGGTAATACAGATCAATTAGGATTAAGTCTTGGATCCACAAGTAAGCATTATGCAGCCATCATTAATTTGGTCACCAAAGCAATACATTACCATTAGTGTATTAATGATATGTATGTCTTTCCACAGCAAAAGTCTCGTAAGAAGATGTGCATTCTGATTGCAATCCTGGCTGTGGTGATTGTGATCATATCCTTAATCATCTGGGGTTCGGTTAAAAGATAAAACTTCCATTTTCACCTGGTTCATCACACATGAGCATTGAAAAACCAAACAGAATTCTTTCCTGACATTTAGTTGTTATTCATGTGATGTACAAAGTTCATGTGAAGTTAAAAAAAAAATTGCTAGCATGAAAAACCTAGCTTATTGTCATGGTGACATCACACGCTATGTAAAAACAAAGGAAATATACATTTTCTAACCAATGATAAGTCATTATTTTATGTTCACTTCTCCGGGTCATGACAATTTCTAATTATTCAACATACATAACCAAATTAATAACAATCTTAAATCTTATTCCTATTCTTCTTAATTGGCAATTATTTTATAAATCACTCATTCCACCTGATGTTTTGCTACTTGATAATAATAATGAAAAGAAAGAAAGCAGGTAGCACAACATGGTATTTGGTGGCTACTAGTATTTAGTTTAACATACATTAACAAATATATAAATACAAATATAGCCAATCATTTCAAGGCCCTATTATGTGGTTGTAATACTATATACCACTACTGTTTAAAGGGTTCACTTAGAAATCTCGTTGTTTTTAAAAAAAAAAGTGAGGCCTATGTTTTTCAACTATTATACTTGTGTTCCATTGGCACATTGTGTTAGCAAATCCAAGTCTGTGACGTTAAAATGTTAAAGCAAAATTATTATAAAACCCTTTTTTGCAGTTCTGTCAGAACAGCTAAACGCTGCTGATAAAAGAAGCAATACATTTGGCCTTCTTTAGGCTACTTCTTTTTTCTGACATGCATCAATCTGTATATTTTTCTGAAAAACAGAGGTTATTCCATGAGAGATTCTGGCAAGAATATATGGTTACCTACATGCAAGAATATAAAGATACCTACTGCTCCCTTAACAGAACAGCACAAACTCGTTTTAGGCAGGATAGAAAGAGAAGCCTGTGCACAACTGAGAGGATAAGTACATCAGAGTCTTTAGTTTGAAATATAAATGCCCAACAAATCCTTAATTGACAGATTAATTACTACATGAAAGATACCAGTTGCAACAGAGAAGAGGTGGCTCCTGGAGTTGCACAGAATAAACCATAGTAGAGAGTGTTCAATAAAAGGAAAATGTTAAGATTGGCATCAGAACACAGCCATTGGACAAAAGAAGTTGCAAGGAAAAAAGTCATATAGATAGTTAAATCTATGTTTGAGGTGTTTGGGTCAAATTAGAAAAAAATAACTTTTGTTAGGCACAAAACAAAGTAAAACATCCTGGGGAGTTCTCCAAGCTGTTTCATCAAGCATGATGGGAGAAACGTGATGGTCTGGGAGGTGGTAAATTGGGTAAAACAGTGATGGTAAAATGTACAGGTTAAAGGGCTATCACTTCATTTTGTAAAACCATGCCATAGACTGTGAATGGTGCTTGATTAAAACCACTTTCCTCCTACAACAGGACAGTGACCCAAACTATACGTAAACTATTTAGAGAAGAAGCAGTCAGCTGGTATTCTGTACATATACATACACAGAGGGGGAGAGAGAGAGAGAGAGAGAGAGAGAGAGAGAGAGAGAGTGTGTGTGTGTGTGTGTGTGTGAATCAACATAATACTATTTTGCATTTCTTGTTCCAGTTAACACTATCCACATGATTTTATTTATGCATTTGCAAGTTCTCACTAGGATGCTTGATAATGACTAAAAATGAAAAAGTTGAATTGCCTTCTGCTAATTGTGATTTGTTGGAATTAATTTTACTGTACATACTTAAATTGAACTTCCTTGTTCTTCATTCTTGTTTCATCACTAGTTAATAGAAACTATCACTGTTGTAAGGTGATGGAGTCTAAATATTCAATCTTAATTGCTAAATTGTTTAATTTTAACACAATTGTGATTTAAAATTAACACAAAATTATTGTTTAAACATTTTTTTTGTTTTGACTACAAAAGTTTTTGAGTACAAAAGAGTTTTAATTCATACTTAAGAAAAGCAATTTAAATCTGTGTATTTGTCAGAAACTAAATTATTATTAAATATCATCTTTGTCTATGTTTTTGGGTTTCAATAAGTCAGAAAGTGCTAGGGTAATTTTTAGCTAAAGTGTGGCAAGTTTGAATTTGAAATGTGAAATATAATCTTAAATAATAAAACACCTAAATTTTATTGATTTATTACCCTCATATTTCTTTTTTAACAATTAATAACAGTTCTATGTTAAATAGATCCTTCCAACACTACAATTAAAATCCATACATACATGCATAGCTCAAAATAAGATTTTGTTTCAATTTCCCTGTCACACATTTTCTTCCTTGTGTTACTTTAGAATACTTATACCCATACTCTTAATTGTAAAGTATTTAATATGTATGATGTACAAACAAATAACAGGTGATTGAGAATTGTGACCCATTTTGTCTATTATAAAACTAAAGCTGAACTTTTTTGTTATACTTTTGATGTTAAAGGAAATCTACACTCACGTACATTCCATTTTGGAAACTGTAAATATGCAGCTTTTAAAGGGGCAAATACCATGTGCCATTTTAAACATAATTTCACACACTATCCATTATATTTTCAGTTCAGAGATGTTCAAATATTTTTTAGATTTAAAAGTTTTGCCATACATTCCAGCTGAAAGTAAATAGGTGCGTCTGGTCAAGCCTTTATGTAAATATATTAGTCAAGTGTATTTACTAGTCAAGATGTTTTACTGTGGTTAATATGCTATTGCCAAAAGTACCTTGTGTTCCAAATTATTATGCAAATATGGGTTTTTATTATTTGAAAAACTTTTTTTTTTTGGGTTGCTACTCAATTTTATATTTTGTTCTATTGCAAATATGTATTCACAATATTATTTGGCAGTTTTTGGATTTTTTGTACCATGTTTTTCCAAAAAAATATTTTTAGAATTTATGTGTTCTCAAATACATAAGATTTTAATGCAAGTCATGCCAAAAATTATATCATCAAGCAAACAACCATGTTATTTTATTATTGCAATAACAAGTATCACATTATCAATATTCGTAATAATTAGTATGGTTATTTTAATGATATTTAAATGGAAAAGAACGCTTTATAGCAAAATGTAACCACCTTTACAAATTAAAACTAGAGTCAACAGAAGTAAATTTTTTGTAAATTTGGAGTCATATTGCTCTTTAAAAATACCTGTTTACTGTTGACACAAATCCTTCAAGATTCTCCGAAATATGTTTTCTGTGGAGATCCAATTTTGAGGCCACATTGTGAGGCTTCAGTGGGCTTCTGAAAATATGAAAATAAACTTTGACAAGGTTCTTTTCACTGATGAGGTCTGAGCTACCTTGGATGAACCTGATGGGTGGGACAGAGGTTGGGTGCTTCATGACATGCATCTCCAACATGTTTAAGAAGGCAGAGGAGTGATGATCTGGACTGCCGTCAGTGCAGATGAAATAGTTGGGCTTTTTAAAGAGGAAGAAGGTGTAAAAATGACTTATGAAAACTACACCAAGTTCCTGGAGCATTACTTTATTCCATGGTGCAAGCCAAACCTGCTAGCTTCCTAAAGAACTCTGTTTTTATGAAGGATAATGCACCAAGCTATGCTTCAAAGTGCACAAAAGAGTGGCTGGCCAAAAAAAACTTCAAGGACAACTGGCTGATGACTTGGCCTACTGCTTTGCCAGATCTAAACTTTTGGGCAATTCTAAACAGGTGTTATACGCCAATAGCCAACGGTATTCCTCAGTGGCCTCTGGAGAGCAATCTTAAGCACAAGCAAGAAAACTGACTCCAATACAATCAAAAACTTTACATCCTCTGTTGATTCCAGGCTGATTAAAATCTTACAGAATACAGGTAAAGTGAACTATTTATTTAAATATTTTTGAATATTGTATAATATTTTGTTATAGTAATTATTAAAGACATCGATAATGAAATATTTGGGGAAGAATAAATTTCTGTTTCATGTTTGTTTGAAATTTAATTTTCATTTTTGGTTTGACTTGCATAACAATCTGGAACAGTCAAATTCTAAAATAATTGAGTTTGCTTTATCTGAAAAAGGGTTTTGCTGATTGTTATTCAATTAGCAAAACCATTTTTCATATAAAGCAAACTAATATTTTCATAATAATTTGGAACACAGTATGATCAGTCATTAAATAGATCCAATTAATAATGCTTACTGTCACAAGCAACCCATTTTAAAATAAATTATGGATATATTGTGAAATAAATTTCTGCATTCTAATCATTTGCACAAATTGTAAAAAGTTTTTATTTTTTATAATTCTTTTATAAGCATATATTTCATTTATGTTACTTGTTTAGAGTGTACAATTGAAAACACAGCTTTAAAGATATTTCCAATTATTCATATCATATATGTGTAGGGTGTAAAGTTAGTTAACATTTATTATTATTATTAACTTAGAAATTGCAACTTTACACCCTACAGTGCAGTTCATTGCTTTCCATGATTTGTACAATAAATTGGTTTAGAGTAAAGAATTTTTGTGTGTGATTTGTGGGATATGTAGGGATATTAGTAATGGAGCTCAGGGATCAAGTTGGATAAGAATGGATTTATTAAAATTTGGAATTTATTGAAATTCCATAAGTTATAAAACCTTCATTCTCCATGCATTCTCCATAAATGAATACATTAACACATAAGAAGACATAGCGGAGGTACCTTTTACTGCTACGAGTGCCCCAGTAGTTGTGAGTTGTAAAAGGTAGCTCTATTATTATAATACGGTGGCCGGGAAGTGCAACACAAAATTACATTTTAAGAAAACAAAAATACATTTTATTATGCAAAACACTTTTACAAATTCTAAAACAAATTTACAAATGCCGGGAGTGATGACATGAATCACTCAGTTTGTTCTGGCTGAAAGAAGGAGTTTCAGCAAGTTTAGGGATAAGGAATTTTAAACAGATTTTGTTGATCAGTTGAAGAATGTTTTGGGGACTCACATAGGCAAACGGTCTTTCAAACTGTTAGATGACATGGCCAAGACGGAAGGAACAGATAGAATGGATAGTTACGTGGAATATTTCAATGTTTAAATCAACACTTAGTAAATAATTTTTTTATTTTTTATTTTACTTGATATTGGGAAAAAAGTCTGATTTAGGGAAAAATATCATAAGTATGCTTTACACTCAGAAAAATGTAAATATGGCACTTTTTTACATTAAAATATGTCATTTATTCAGTACTGTAATGTATGAACTTATAAGTTAGACATTAAATAAATATGCATTAGGCAAAAAAATGTCATTAGTTTCTTTGAGCTTCAAAGTATGTTCAAGTACTAAAAATGGAGGAAATTGGGGTTTCAGGTGTCACTGGGGGCGCTGTGTGTTTTGGACCCATGAACTGTGGAAGGCCTATGGCCTACCGGTCTGAAAGGTCATATCATATATTTGGTCCTCCATAAGTCTTATACAAATTGCTGTGCTTCCCTATTATGTACTGGAATTAATTATTGATCATTAACAACATCAACATGAATATGAATACAGACATTGTAATACAGCATCAACACAAACATGAACATGAATACAGAAATTGTACTATCTTTGGAATGAGGGATCATATTTCCTATATTTAAAGATATTTGCAATGGAGATCTGTCCAACGAAGTCATCTCTAAAGAAATTAACTTTAAATTGTTAATGATTATACGTATGGAACAGCAATTGCATGATTTGCTATGACTTAATTATTGGATGATTTATGTGACTATTGTATGAAGAGTTTATTCACTGAAGTGAGTATAAGATTATTTTATCTTTGGGCCATTCCACTCTGTATGAGAATTGCTCGGCTGGCCTTGAACACGGAACAAAATATCGAACCTTGAAAAGAAACAAAATGGCCGTCATTACTGATGGTGGTGGTGGGGGGGGTATAGCAAGCTGGTAGACCACATCCAAGGTTTTGTGTAATTTACTGTATGCATTTCTTTTCCTAAGGGCTAAATAAGCATCTGAAAATGGATTTGTATCTCTTACGTTGTGCACTGGACACTCTTCGCCATAAAGTACCAATAAAATCAGCCTTTATAAATTTCTTTTGTAAATACAGTGTAAAATTTTATTTTGGCTTGACTTATGTAAATATTTGTATACAACTTGGGCAATCTCTCTAAAAGTCTGATAAATGATTGATAAGCTACTGAAGAATACATTCCCAGTTATGAGCCCTGTATTGTGTTTTGAGTTACGTTCCTGCATTAAAAAAGGATGCAGGATTCATTCATTCATTAAATGAGTCATCATTTAATGATTTTATGGCCCTACTGAAGATTCAAGAGTCTTCATTATGTTCAAACATATTGGATTTTTGTGTGAGACTCTCAGCTGTAAAAGGAACAATCAAGTCCATAAACTGCAATTATCACAGTCACGAGCACAATATAATCACAATGAACACAACTTTTTAAATAGAAATAAAATGTAGCAATATAAACTAAACACCTGTGAATAAAAGCTGAGCACTGGGATATACAGTATGTACATTGAAGGCACAATGAAATAGATAAATTGCATTAGCAGAGTGAATATTACAAACTAGGGTGTAAATGTATGTTAAGTTAAGTGTTGCAGTGCAGGACAGTCAAGTTTGTGGATTCAATGTCCTTTACAGAGTGCTAATGTCTATGTGAGAGTCACCAGAGAGGGGGAGCGTGTGTGAGTGGGCCATGGTCCCCTGAGCAGTTCTCACTGCCCGGGCCAAGTCCTTTCTGTCCTTTGCACTGAGACAGAGTATACTATCTATTGTAGCTCTGTAGAAGTTCTTGAGCAGCTGAGAGGAGAGTCCAGTACATTTTAACGTCCTGAGGAAGAAAGCCATTGTTGGGCCTTCTTCACCAGGTGTGAGGTGTTGACAAACCAGGACAGGTCAGCTGAAATGCGGACACCCAGCAACTTAATACTGTCCACACGCTCCACCACCTCCCCATGAATGCAAAGAGGAGCATGCTCTTTCCTGGTCCTTTTGTAGACCATTATAACCTCCTTGGTCTTGCTGGTGTTCAGAATGAGATTGTTTGTTGAACACCAGTTTATCAGGTGCTGTATCTCCTCTCTGTAGTTGGTCTCATCGTTATCTGAGGACTTGAGGCAGACCTTAGTGAGGTGCAGTGACGATACCATATTCCAGCCATTTGCTACTCAAACTTTGCCACAACATTTTGATTGCACTTAATATAATTAGTTCCACAATGTACAACCTGATGGATTGTCAGGTTCGAACATACAAGCTGGTGATTTCACTTTGTTTAGTCACTTTTAACCTTTAGATTTGTATAAAAGTCTGTGCTTTATAGCAATTCTATTTGCTATTTCATGCAGACATGCAGAGCATCCAAGGCACTGATCTGATCCGTGCAGAAACTCTCTGCAGTGACTTCAGGTAACACTTGAGCACATCCTCTCTGCCATATAACCTCACCACCTGATGCAGACTGGGAAGCTGTCAATCCTGTAGATGACACCACCATAGCAGGGGAATAATCTGCCAGAACTCTATGCACCCCAGGCTTTTTTTTGACCATCTCAAAGTTAAAGTATGGTAGTGCTATATACCAATCAGTGAACCATCTGTTGGCATTCTTCTTGCACTAAGACCATTGCATGGGGGCATACTGAGAACATGCCCTGCAGAAAACCTATTCACATGGCTCCATCAAGTACACAAGATCTGATGCCCACTTTTTAACAGATCTTTTTAACAGATCTTATCAAAATTAAATTGCCATTTTTGTTTTATTGTCAGGGCTATGCTATTTCTTATCTTGCATTTCTAGCGAAAATTATTGATTAATAGATATAAGAATAAGATATTATTGTATTTATTAGGGGGGAAAACATGTTTCATTTTTCAATATTTTATTTTAAAACTCTGGAGGTAAAAGTACAATGAAGTCCTCACACCTCTAATTGTGTTCCTAGGTAAGGTAAACATAATTATGTCAGTAGGATGGTGTTTACACACAGAGCATATAAATATCAGACATCTGTTACATACAAATTCCACAGTGTCACCCATTTCGGTGAGGGAGAAATATATTTATTATTTTTCTACTACGATTTTTTGCTAGTTTATGCCTGACTTAGATCAATGAATCTGACAGAATTGAATGAGTCCAATCACTGTGTGTATTTCTCCTGTCCAGAGAGATCTGTATCTCCTGCAGAGTATATCTTACTGTACGTATGTGCAGCTGCTGTGGCTCTTTTAACAGTGTTTGGAAATATGCTTGTCATCATCTCGGTGAGCTACTTCAGGCAGCTTCATACATCGACCAACATGCTTGTGCTCTCTCTGGCGGCGTCGGATTTCTTGGTCGGACTTTTTGTGATGCCGCTCCATTTCATGTGGTTGATCGAGTCATGTTGGATGTTCGGACACATTTTTTGCCTTGTGTATTATTTTATAAGTTTTCAACTCACAACTGTGTCTGTAGGAAATGTGGTTTTGATCGCTGTGGATCGTTATGTGGCTTTAAGACATCCTTTTCTCTACCTGAAGAGCAACACATCTACAGGTGTTCTCACTCTGATTGGTTTGTTGTGGGTGTTTTCATTTTTGTACAGTTTTATGGTTTTTTACATGAATGGAAATTTTACAGATTTGTCACTGTGTCCCGGTGAATGTACATTCAATTTTTTTCATGAAGTCAGTTTGTTAATTGATCTCATGTTCATCATTGTGATTCCTTGCAGTTTAATGCTCATTTTATACTCCCAGGTGTTCTTAATTGTGAGGAGGCATGTAAACGCTATAAGAGAACTTAAAGACATGACAAATGTCTCTGAAAATGTTTCAGATGGAATGAAATCTGAACGAAAGGCTGCTAAAGTGCTGGGAATTCTGATTTTAGTCTTTCTGGCATGTTTGGTGCCTATTTACATCTGCAGTTTAATGAGCAATACAGAATCATCGTACCTCATGACTGAGTATATATTAATTTTTTTTTATTTGAATTCATCTATTAATCCTTTAATTTATGCTCTGTTTTACTCCTGGTTTCAGAAGTGCACCAAAATGATTTTAACATGCAAAATTCTGTACACAGATACTTCTTTTGTAAATGTGTTATGAATACATAGTTGAATAAAATAAATTCATCCAACCTGATGTTTTTCATTTTAATGAAAAAGATAATACTTTTTTTTTTTTGGCAATTATGGTAATACTTGATAAAGTTACATACTTTACTTCCATTAAATTTTACTTAGTGTTAATGATCCCTATTTTATAATTTATACATTTGTTAGATAAATTAATAATTTATTAAATTAAATTTTTACAAGTTATATGCATTATGTAGGCAATACGTATATTATTCATTTTTATGTAATTTTATTTTCCAAAGTATTTTGTTAAAATATTCAGATACTCTAAAACAAGTATGTGGAGAACATGTAAACTTCACACAGAAACACATTTGCTGGCACAGTGTGTGAACACAGGAATTCTGGAAGAAACCCTATTCACATGTTAAACCCTGTTCACATGCCCTTTTCCAGAGTGGCTTACATCTTTCATTTTATACAACTTGAGGGTGAAGGGCCTAGCTTTAATGTTCAACAGTGGCAGCTTGGTGGTACTACGGCTTGAACCACTGACCTTTAGATCACTAATTTAGAGCATTAACCACTGAGCCGCCACTGCCTTGAGCTGTTTAAAAGTTGCTGATGCCCCTTGGTAAAATTCAACGTCCAGTAAAATCAAGCGTCGTCTGACTGATCAAGAAGTTCATGAGGTATAGAAGTATAGAAACAGACTGACCAGTCATACCTCATAGGTGTCCCTAACATGCTTCCATACAAATTCAAAAATTTAGACAAATAAAACACATAATTCAAATATTAAAGAAGAAATTACAGTAATTAAACATTCCATGCGCAGGTTTGTCTATGCAGAGTCATAAGCTGTAAACAAATGCTTTTATTATTAACATTATTTTTAGTTAATAAATAAAACATACTCATGGTAATCAGCATGTTCACCTGGGTACAAATCAAATGAACTTTTATGAATTTTACTTTGGCTTGGCTTATATAACAATTTATATGCAAATAATTCCTTTTTTTTAAATTCTATTTTTTGTTTTATTGCCAGAGCTCAGTTATTTCTTATCTTACACTTCTAGAGAATATTATTAATAAAAGTTATTTTTCTATTTATTAGTAAAAAAGAAAAAAAATTATAACCCCACCTTTAATTAATATCCTTACACCACTATTCTATTTCCAGGTAATGTAAACATACTGATGTCAGTAAAATGTAAATTTGGGATGGTGTTTACCCACACAGAGAATATAAATCTGTTTCATACTGATCCCACAGTGTCACCTTTTCAGAGGGGCAGAAATATATTAATGAATCTGACAGAATTGAATGAGTCCAATCACTGTGTGTATTTCTCCTGTCCAGAGAGATCTGTTTCTTCTGCAGTTTATATCTTGATGTACGTATGTGCAACTGCTGTGGTTCTTTTAACAGTGTTTGGAAATATGCTCGTCATCATCTCGGTGAGCTACTTCAGGCAGCTTCACACA
>JBCNYG010000020.1:13667455-13681528 GCA_039654305.1 Porochilus rendahli
TATAGGAATCACACCGCCTCATTCCGCCACATCAAGCACAAAAACAGCACAGAACTCAGCAAACACATCTGGAACCTTAAGGACAACAACATCGAACACTTCATCTCATGGCGCATCCTGTCATCGCACTCAGCTTACAATACTACCACTAATACAGCTCCTGAGTTCACACAGGAAAGTGAATGCAGAAGTAAATTCTAAGTTATCAGCAGTGAAAAATGTGCTTTGTCATTTGCTTTCTTACGTGCTTTCAGTTTGGGCGTAATGCTGGCGAGCAGTAATGAAGCTCTGTTTTGCAAGAGCTAAATATAATCACTTTACAGGCTTTAAGCCTTATTTAGTTTCATTAATAAAGCAGGTCACACTGGGTTAAAGTCCCCTTTCAGTGCTCATTAACTGTTAGCATCGTTAGCATATTTTTTTCAAAGAGGAAAATATAGTCAGAACAGTGATGGTATTTACATAGTAAATACTATGTGTTACGAACAAAAGAAGAACATGATTGTATGTTAAAAGCGTCAACGTTGAAAATTACCTCTTTCAATCCTGTGGATTTTGGCAGAAGCCACTACTTACAAAGAAGGTTTTTCAAATAGTTCAAGGGTGATTTTGAATCATTATCCATATTTACATTTTTACATTTACAGCCTTTGGCAGAAGCTCTGAGCGACTTACAATTAGCATTTTTATAGCAATTGAAGGTTAAGGGCCCAACAGTGGTGATAGTGGGGATTTAACCACTGACCTTCGGATCATTAACCCGTCGCCTTAACCACTAAGCCACCACTCCGTATAATAAACAGGTCTGTTTTCAACTTCAGTTTACTGACTGGTTTGCAAATATTTACTCTTCCACATACCTTATGCAGCAGCTACACAAACCAGAAACACAACAGTGTTCTGTATGTCACTATATTGATAACATTCTTTAGTGAGTATGGCCAAAAATATTCAGTTTTTGTGTAATCACTCTGCTGCACATTTCCAAAATGCATCTGACTTATCTAGATGTAGGTCCAGGGCCTTTTTGAATACCCTCCTATGCAGCTCCTGATTGTGCAAGTAACACTCGACCACTCCTTCTGTGAAAAGTCTTCCTGTACTTTACATCCTTTACTGTCATGTCACAACCTTGACATTTTGTAAACAGGCAGTTTTCTGTTCATGTTTGTTTTTAAATGACATTTCTATATGTTCAAATTGTGTGAACTGGAAGTGAGTTGACATCATATTATAGGCTTCTTCTTCTTAGTAGGCGTCACTCGGCGTAATTTTAAGATTCTCATTCACTCAGAGGAATATATGGTTTAAAAACTCAGAATTAATTATACTTTGAATTAATCTTTGTCATTTTTCATCCATTTGGTCCTAATGAAGTAACTAAACTCTAAACTTTACAGCTACAAAGGTGTCAAAACAATGAGTGTTTATAATGTAAATATGTAAATCCAACGTAACTAAATAAAATGCATTAGAATGTACATTTATAAATATATATATTTGCTCCAAAAGTGGTCTTTTTTTATTCTTGTAATGCAATTGTAAGCTAATGTAATTCTCCCAGTGTGCCATAACTTTCGTTTCCAAATCCTTTGAGGTATATACAGTGTTTCTTTGCATCTTTTCTTCACTCTGCATCAGTGGTGGGCATTACGCACTAATCTTGGTTCCGTAAATGCTTTTCATTAGTCAAAATACATTTCGTTAATGCATTATATCCTACATATATTTTGTAATTAACTTTGTTAATTCTTCATTTGTCTTTTAATTACGTTAATTGTAAATAGTTTCAGTGGCTACTGCCCCCTTGAATAGCTTGACCTCGCCCGCATTAGCTGGTACATGCTGCCTTCTGCTGGTCATCACTGATCATAGACATCACAGACATTTATTGAAGTAAACAAGCACCTTATGATGAAGTAATTACAGAATGACTGCGTTTAAAATACTAGTGAACCTTTTTTGCTTTTGAAAGGGTATTTTGTTGATGTCAACACACATGAAAAATGGTATATCAGGTAGCCTTTTAGGTGAAAAGTAGCAGACTATCTGATTCATTTTTTGATGATAGCTTATTGTTATAGTAATTAGTAAACAGTTAACCAAGCTACTTCAATGATTAATGTCTTTAAGGTAAACAGGAGGTCTGATTTACAGATGGTAACATACACCACGCTGAGTAATCAATCCAGGTGAGGCGTATGGGTTGTATATGAACGTATAAAGGTTCAGTTTTAAAAGAAAAAGATAATGTGAATATCAACACATGGTCATAATAGTTTAACTACAATATTCAACCTCTGCAAAAATTCATCCTAATTATGAATGTGATGAACAGAACTGGTACTTAGTGATTTAGTCACCAACATTTGACATCTAATGAGAAAAAAAATAGGCTTTGAAGTCTGGTGTATATGTTGTCAGAGCAACATGCAAACAATGGTGCAGAAGCTACAGAGTGAGGGATGTGCGGTTACGTGTCTTAATGGAGTTCACGTATTAGAATGATGAGCCCCAAAACTTCTGGTGGAGAGCATCACAGCCTAGTGTGATAGCCGGGTCAAAGTTAGCGTGGAGTGTCTTAAAATGCCAGATTATACTGTTTACATGCCATTATGCACTTGCTGCACAGCACACACATGGGATTTGAGCAAACAGACATAAAATATACTTCTCTGTCCATTCACTGTTGAACCGCCTGTTCTCCAAATCAACTTCTCGTTTTTTTTAAAGTAGAACGTGACATTTTGTCCAAGTTACCAGACAACTGTGCTAACAAGAAGCTTTAAAGGTGATTGGTTCGCGATAACACTGAGGCAAGACAAACGTAGTGAGAATCAGTTGTGACACAGAATCGTTCAAAATATGTTTACTTCATACATTTTTTTTAAATTAACTATGTATTTAATAATATATATACTTTTGTCTCCACCAAGCAGGTTATGTTTTCATTGGTGGTGTTTGTTTGTTTGTCTGTCTGTTAGCAAAATTACTCAAAAAGTTACAGATGGATATTGATGAAATGTTCAGGATGAGCTATAATTGATACAAGGGACAATTGATTAAAATTTGGCAGTGATCCAGATTATTGTCTGGATGCAGGGAATTTTTAAATATTTTTTGCACAGATGACGAAGTCATCAGAGTTTCTGTGTCCGGACCATACCGAAGCGTAACTTCCAGGCTTGCGTTCGATGGGGTGATCTCATTCCTTTACCTTTCTGTACAACTTTTTTTTTTTTTTTTATCACAAAAGTAATTCAATTATTAATACTTCCTCATTCGAGCGCAAGGCCTCTTATTCAAGGCAGGCTCCATACACAATGCAATCATATAAATGGCTGCACATTTGCATTGTTGTATGGCTCAAATAATAAACAAATGTTGCATTTATAACTAGAAAAGCACTCGGAAGGCGAAGACCTCTGCCAAGGCCGTTCAGTACCCCCATATGGTATTGTAAGAAATGCAGCATTTTTATAAATTCAACATTTGTTTATTATTTGAGCCCTACATTGCAAACGTGCAATATATTGGATAGGAAGTTATGCTTCAGTATGGTCCGGACACAGTAACTCAGATAACTATGTCATCCATGCTAAAAAATATAAAAAAATTCCCTGCATCCAGACAATAAACTGGGTCACTGCCAAATCAATTGTTTAATCAATTGTTCTTTGTATCATTTCTGACTCATCCTAAACATTTCATCAAAACCTGTTCATAATGTTTTGAGTAATGTTGCTAACAGACAGACAAACAAACAAACCAATGCCGGTGAAAACGTAACCTCCTTGGTGGAGGTAAAAATTATGCATTTCTTACAATACCATATGGGGGTACTGAACAGCCTTGGTGGAGGTCTGAACTCTCTGAGTGCTTTTCTAGTTACTTTTTAAAAGAATTAAGTAGCCAAATCACAGTGCCAATACAAACTGTCTCGCGGGCCACCAGTTGAATACACAGGTATAGCGGCTGAGATAGACTCCAGCCGCCCGCGATACTAGTCTCATTAAGTGGTTTGTGAAATGAGTGAGTATTTTCATTCAGAAAGTTCTCAGATGGATCAGCCCACTTTTATTATTCTGTTTATTTTTACCAGTCTTGTCCTTAATGTTGTCAATTTAGTGATCATAAGTTATTTTTTTTTTTAATAAGAGTGTCCTCTTTTTGCTGATTTGTACCTCACAGCTGGGCATCGCCATCGGATTTTTGGTTCCACCAATCCTGGTTCCAAACGTAGAAGACATGGATGAGCTGGCTAGTCACATACAAGTGATGTTTTATATCACAGCAGGCGTGGCTTCATTTCTCTTCATCCTGGTGCTTATTGGTAAGGAAGCCGCAAGGGTGTGAGCTTGCACCCAAAAATACAAGACGTTCATTCAGAAAGTGTTTTTTTAAAAGACCGAGCAGTCTAATATTTTAATATTTTTATTTAAGCATTAATTCTTTTCATAGATACAAATTTATTTATAATAACACAGATTAGTTCTGTGATATTTATATATTTGTCTAAATAAAAGAAAATCTGTGAAGCTTGAAGCTTATTTTATTATATTTTGTTCTCAGGGTTTTAAATATGTAGAGCAAAAATGTCAGCTTAACTGTAAAATAATACCCCATTCTATAAAATCTTAAACATCATGAATAAATTATTTTAGCCTTTCAGGATGTTGGTGTTTGAAACCCCAATGAAACACTTCAACTGCTGCACTTCTCTTCTTGCTATCCTTCACGTTTCATATGGATTTCCTTTTGAAAAATTTGTCATGTGGTCAATGCTTTAAAATCAGTAAGAATGTCCTACATGTCCCTTTTTGCCTGTCTTTCCTTTGGTCAGTCGTTTTGTCTCAGTCTTATGATTAATCTAACTGTGTCCCATTCCCACTTTGCTGTTTATTTTTGTCTTAGTGTCTGTGTCTCTGTCAACCATCCATCAATCTGCTTCCAAATGCACCTTCACCTCTATTTCCATGTGTGTGAAAAAGAAAAGAAAGAATCCTTATAATTAAGAAAAAACACAAAGGACATTATATCCCAAAGTCACATAAAAATATCTGTACGTAAAAAATTCATAATACTCTATATATATATCTCTTTTATCTCCTTCTTTTCTCCCTCTTTCTCCCCCTTGTCTTTTTTCCCCGTTTCTCTCCTTCATTCTATCTCTCCCCCTTTCTGTCTCCTTTTTTCTTCTGTCTCTTTCCCTCTCTCCTTCACACGCTCTTTCTTTCTATACCTCTCTCCCTCTCTCTGTCCCCCTCCCCCCTTCCTTCCCTCTGTCCCCCTCTTGCTCTTTCAGTGTTTCAGGAAAGACCCACTTTTCCTCCATCTCAATCTCAGGCTTCAGCTCGTCTCATTCCCACTGAGAGTTATTCATACTTGTCCTCTGTCCGCCGCCTTTTCCGTAACACTCCCTTCATCCTGCTCATCATCAGCTATGGTAACACACACACATACATACATATTCATGTCTACCATAACTGACAGTTTATTCTGATTGGTTAGCAGGTGTCCAAATCTCACGCTGCACACTACACACTGCATAATACACAGTACACAGAATAGCATGCAAGTGTAACATTTTTCCATGTTGTGTATTACACTAGTCTGTTGGGGAAACAACAAAAAAAGTAGAGAAGTGAGCTCTGAGGTGTTTATCATCCAGGGAACTGTGATGCAACAGCAATATTTTTGTTTCCTTTACTGTAGATTCCTTGCTACTTTTCCATCATGGTCAAATTAGTATCAAGTACACAGCAGTTACTGTTTACACTATCATCTAATCAAAACACAAAATTCCTACATCACACTACATTTCCATGCCCAGTTTAGTTGAGCTACAGTTATAGCTTAACTAGGGCATTAAGCCAGACTACAGTTGTTGTCCCAACATACAAGCACAACATAGGAATCAATTTATGGACCGAAGTACATCCGGCCCTGCTAAAATAGTTGACAATGTACTGACTTTCACCATGTTAATATCATGCTTTTTTTAACCTAATAAATCACCAGAACAGACCAGAACAATTGACTGAGTAATTAATGTGGTAAATAAATAAATAAATATATCTAAGTTTCGAGGGCTTCCACACCGTGAGTATTGTGAAACCCACACCACAGATCACTCACTTATTAAACATGATGTCATTGTGCCAAGTAATCACATCATCAGGTCTAAAGTAGAGCTGTAATAAATGGATTATAAAACATTTCGCTACACACACAGATAAATCAATAAATTATTGTAAATTTAATTGTAATTTTTACAACTAAAAGAATTACGTATTGTAGCATAGAGCACTTTTTTCACACATTGTTAGCTAGTTAGAAATGTCTAACTGTTAATCAGAACATTTCTACTGAGACACCAAGAACCATACCATTGAACAGCTGTTCAAAATGTCTGGTATCGCATCGCACAATGCAATGCAGAATAAACCCCTTTGCTAGTCTATTCTCACCTTTTTATCGCTATTTCCACCGTCATTTACCTTTTCATGCACGAGGACATTTCCAAACTACCTGAGCTACCAGTCCGCCAGGTAAACGGTGAAAAACAAAATGTACTATTTTACCACACCGTTTCAACAATTGTTTTATTCTCTTTTTTTGTTACCATTAAAGGGTTCGCTGCCTACAAGCAGTGTAGTGTGGTTGACAGTGCTTGTGGCTGTGTTGTGTTGTTTTGGTTTCTGTTAGGATTGAATGTTGGCTGTTTTTATGCTGTGGGTACGCTGCTCAACCAGATGATCATCAAACACTACCCGGTAAGTTTCATGCAGATTTCCATCAGCAGACAACAATGTTATCAACATTTACTAAAGAAACACAGAAGCATCGTTTGTTCACGGTTCCATGTCAGGATTGTGTAGCCGCATGTCACTGGACCGTCATAGTTACATCGGCTTCATGTTCTTCCAGCTGCAGTTCACACATTCCCCTTTGCTGGCTGCTGGGTTACAAGATTTTATACAAATAAAAATACAATACATAAAATACATTTGGATGATATCACATTAAAGAAATAGACCTTATATTTTGTATTATTTATATTGTGTAACGTTTAGTATTACATCTACAAAAATAAGCATTCTTACATCAAATAAAAATAGAATTTTTTATTGTTGCATTCTATAATAAATCTATAATTCTATAAATAAAGTAATATAAAAATTAAACATGTCTAAATTTGTTGGTATTGTTTTAAGGTATTAAATGTCTAAAAAACATCAAAACAGTTAAAAAGTCAAAGTCTAATTAAAAACTTAAAAAATTTTAAATAAAAGAAAAATGGATAAAAAGGATTCAAAAATATTATTCATTCAGATTCCTCCAGAGGTGGTGGTTGATGTTGTTGTTGTTGTTTAATTATAAATGAAAACCAGACGCCTGAAAGATCACAAAATATTCAAACAGAATTTTTTAATTTTAATATGAGTTAAAGAATATAACAGAATCTTGTTTGTATTTATGAATTTTTTTAAAAAAGTAAACGTAGATCGTATAAAATATTTGAAAACAATATCAACACTGAATACAAAAAAGCACAAGGAAAGAATATGTGTAAACTTCAACCTTTGACTTTTTCAAATATTCAAAATCCTAAGCTTATCAGATGAACAAACTGATATCACAGAATCAGTATCAAAGTATTGTTATATCATCTTAACTCTGATTTAAGAGATAATGCATAAATGAATAGCACCATAAATGTGTGCATCATAAACTTTGACCTCAGCTGTGAGGTGAATCCTAGGCAAAAATCTCTAAGCCTGTACTCTGGGAAATTCTCCAGGCTCTCACCCTTCATTCCCACCTGTGAAGTATTGCCTTCCTGTCACACCATCAAAACCAACCATGGAGGGGCACAAGCAAGCACATGCCTCTTTCTTGACATGTGATTCCGGCATCACAATCTTTATGAAAATGTGCACTCGGGGGGGAATTTGATATACGCCCCCTTTTTGTGCATGATCTCATAGCCATTCAAACACACTGGCTTGTGATCACTGTAAGTGATAAAGAAGTGAGCGTATGCCATCCCTCCCTCCCATGAACTCCCTGCCTGGTGAGTTCAAACGTTCAATCTCCAGGCTCATGGGTGCGCACCGCTCGGGATACCCAGCTCCACTTTTAACCCCTCACACTCCCTCCCACTTTCTATTGACTGAGCAGTAAGTATGTGTGGAGGAGGAGTCTGTATAACGCACTTACAGTCTCAACACCAAATACGCAAACAACAAACAAAGAAACTGCACAGAATTTCTCTAAAATGAGTGAGTATAAAATTATCAGCAGTGATGCTTGCACATTCTCTTGAAGGTTGCTGACAATGATTAGCAATGGATTGCAATGCATTCTGGGTAAGCTGATAAACTGAAAGCCCTTTTGAAACGTCTGAGTGGATGGTGAGGATCAAGGGGAAGTGCAGAAGGAATCTCGGTTTGTTTTGCGTAGTGTGGCTCTTTGGTGACCTTTAATAGGTAGTATAAAAATGTGTAAACAACAGAAAGGAGTCCAAAGCTCATCACAGAGCCGTGTTATGCTTCTGAAAATCAGTTTCAGAAATCATAAATGTTTTGATGAATGTTGAAGACACAAACAATATGTGACTTTAGTTGCATAAAAAAAATTTTAAACTATGATTAAATAAGTGTAGTGGTGATTGTTGTTATTATTTATATTAATAGTTAGATTTAAAATTGAAAATGCACTACAGTGAATCTTGGATCATTCTGTATTGATATAATAGTTTATATATTTTTGAATTCATTGCATTTGCAGCAATTGTTTATTAAATTGGTCTTCACTCAAAAATGTTTTTTTCCCTAACAAATAAATTTACATTTAAAAAACAGAACCTCATATAATGGAAACATTTCTACATACTGAGCTCTTTTCTAGTATAAAATCTGCACACATTAAATTTAGTTGGTGTATAGTATAAACCAGTGACTGACTGTGTTAGTTGTGTGTTTCCTGTTCAGCACAAAAATACCATTTGTTTTCATGCTGGAGAAAATGCCTAAGCAAAATAAGTGTAAAAATCTGATTTGTGATTCACCAGTATTTTCAGAAATGTTTAAAATGTAATGTCTGTTCAAAGGGCAGCGTCTGACAACATTCATCACACCTACAACCTTTACCCTGTGTGTGTGTGTGTGTGTGTGTGTGTGTGTGTGGTGTGTGTCTGAGTAAAAGAGTGAGAAAGAGAAGAGTGTGTGAGAGAGAGACAGAAGTGTGTGGGTATGAAAGAGAAAGAGGGAGACGAGAAATAGTGTGTGTGCGTGCGTGCGTGCGTGCGTGTGTGTGTGTGTGTGTGTGTAATGAATCTGATCCACTGATGATGATTTGATATTTTTTATCTGCTTCTCACATCACACTCTGTGTGTTTCTCTCAGTGGATGTGACTCTGGATCCTGAAACAGCTCATCCCTCTCTCATCCTGTCTGCTGATGGAAAACAATTGACACACGGAGACAAGCGACAGAAACTCCCTGATACACCACAGAGGTTTACTCAATATATTTTTGTTCTGGGAAAGCAGAGTTTCTCCTCAGGGAGATTTTATTATGAGGTTCAGGTCAGCGGGAAAACTGAGTGGGTTTTAGGAGTAGCGAGAGAGAACATTAACAGGAAGGGGGAGACTACACTGACACCTCAGAATGGATTCTGGACTGTGTTTCTGAGGAATGAGAATGAATATAAGGCTCGTGCTGATCCCCCTGTTCCCCTCACACTGAGAGAGAAGGTGGAGAAGGTGGGGGTGTTTGTGGATTATGAGGAGGGTCTGGTCTCCTTTTATGATGTGAAGTCCTGCTCTCAAATCTACTCTTTCACTGCTCAGTCTTTCACTCACAAACTCTATCCATACTTCAGTCCTTGTTATAATAAAGGAGGTAAAAATTCAGCACCACTGATCATCACTCCTGTATTTAATACTGAATAAATTTTCACCTCAGATTTAATCATCTATTAAATGGTGAGAATAAAAATATATTAGATTTTCTGGTGAATTAAAGAAAAACATTTTCCCTTTTTAAAGTGCTGTACAGTTTATTTTAATACCTGGGGTTTGTGTTTTTAAATCAACATCCTACAGTCTGTTTTTACACTTTATGATTGTAGAACTTTTTCATTATGAACCAAATATTAATAAACATCATTTTACTTCACACTGAGTTTTACTGCAGAATTTAATCTGATTTAATCTGAATAAAATGGATGAAGTTGCTATTCATGTGTGTAAATACAACCAAACAAATCCGTTTCTCCTTCAAACTTCAAATACAAATACAACCACCTTCATCTTTTATTCATTAATAGTCATTCATTCATTCATGCATACATCAATTTTCTGAACCATGTAATCTCCAGATTATTGCAGGGACAACATACATACACACACACACACACACACACACACACACACACACCATCATGGGGATTAATTCAATTTAGTATTATTTGGGCTTTTAGCACTTTTTACAACTGATATTGTCACATAGCAGCTTTACATTGTAAAAGAAATTTAAGGATAAATTTAATCATTTTTCTACAACCCCTACACAACCCTAATGAACAACCCATGGCAACAGTGGCAAGGAAAAACTTCCTCAATTGACACGAGGAAGAAACCTTGAGAGGAACCAGGCTCAAAAGGGAAACCCATTCTCATTTGGGTGAAACCATAAAATACAATCCATATAAGAAAAACTTAATTTCAGTCTAACATGTAGTCCGGTTGATTATACCACAATTATAAGTCCTGAATAATTGTAGCTAAAGAGTTTACATAACCATCAGTGAAAAGTTGTCTTCACAGTCTCTGAGTGCAGATCTAAGCCCATATGAATATTCATCAACAGGAACCAGGCGCTTCCAAGATGAGAACTCCAGCCAGCATCAGCACACCAGAACAGACCACAGGACTCATAAAGAAGAAGCATCAGGAGGTTCACCAGCATCTACGAAATAGCATGTGTACCTCAGCAAAAACTGTTAGGCATGATAATTTTTTAGTGTTGGGTGCAACCATTAGCTGGATTCGCTAACTACTACAGCATGTTACTTCCTTGAGTTTCCTGTTTCTCTGGACAGCAGGTAATTTCCTCTTCCCAGATCATCTTCTCCTGATTCCACCACAGCAAGTGACAGATCAGGTCCCACACCTCACCAGGGACACACATGCTGAGGGACAAAGCTATGAGATGCTGACAAAAGTGCTGGTAAATGTCTTCAGATTTAATAATTACAATGTGTGTATAAAAAATATTTAAAATATTCACATTTTCTTTAAATGAAGACACAAAAAATACTTTCCCAGCTCTATTTACTCAGTGCAACTAGTGCAACACACAATATAGCAGCAGCGTATGGAGGAAAAAATAAATAAAATCCAAATCACTGAAATGAGTAAGGATCATGTTGAAAGGCGAGCCTTCTTCCTATTGAAAGAATACTGGCAGATGGAAGCCGACATTTCTCAACCATTATAATTATATATACAGTATAATAATATATACATAATTATGATATTGTTACCCTTCCATGCTGCGTTTGATGTTAAGATATGGTTCACCATTTTTCATCATTTTCACAAGCGTACAGAGAGTACTCTTTTTCAAGGCCTACGGACAGGGGGTGTCATGGGTTTTTAGACCTTTGTACTAGTATAATTATACTGGAATCATTATATAATAGTAAAATCCACAATGGACTGAAAATCCTTTGAATGATCTTTATAGTGATTTGCAGCATCACATATGCAGTCTATTCAATCTCCCCAAAATTAGGGGGTAGAGATAATAAAGTAATAAATAAAAATAAATAAATGAAGGAATACAGCCAAGTATCACACACAGGGATGGAAAGGTTTGCAAAATTCATCATGGACATCCAGTTCTAGAAGACTAGAAGAGCAAGGACTAAACACCATCACTAAACTTGTACCCTCCATATAGTAGAACACTGGAGTAATAAAACACACAACAAAGTGTGAGGAAGTCAGGTATGTACAAAATATAAAGCAATACTGGTCATTTTTATCCAACCCAGACTTTGCAATATCAAGGTAGGCCTTTCAAAGTGGCATTGCCAACACAAAACATATGTGACAGAAATGAACAGAACATTGATGAATTTATTAAATCAGGAAAACACTAGAAAATACATTTTTCAAAATAGAAGAAACAGTGCAGGGAGCTAGAATAGAGAGGCCTTGGGATTTACATTGATTTCTGAAACCAAACAAGTTTGCGTAACGTCCAAAAGCTGGTATAAGCCAGGGTGGGGCATCCCCTTCTGAATTATTACTTAGATTTTGGCCTTTTTTTCTAAAGCTCATGGTTCATGCCATTCTGATGTTTCAGAAGTTGATATCAGGTTGGGAACTAATTGTCACATTATCTGATTTGCCCTGATTTGCACAAGAAGAACATGCCTGCCTCTGTCTGTACCACTGGTAAAAATATAGCTACACCTAGAACAGTCCATGTGAAGCAGACTGCATGTACTGGTCAGGTTTGCTGAAATGTAGTGCTTTGCTCCACTAATAAAAGTTCATGTGAGATCCCGCCAGAGGTCTTGAGTCATGCCTGTCTCATGTTCTGTTCTGGCTCTTTTCCTTTCAGGTCACCAGATTCCTCCGGCTCGGGCAGTAATTGCCAGCTCCGCCCTGATCATCCCCACATGTTCCCCATCATTGCTCCAGGATCCAGCCTACTATTCAAAGACGTTCATGTATCTAGTCACCACGAGTACTAAAATAAAATCCTTGTTTGCACCTATCTTGTTGTGTTCTGTCCTGCATTTGGGTCTGTCAGTTCCTGGTACCAGTTCTTACATTATGATCTGGGCAAAAATGGACCCAGCGGACAGAGACCCGTTCAGCCAGGCTGTGCTAATTAATCCCAATGACACCCAGCTGGCCACCGTTGCCACCGGAGTGCCGACCGCCAGAACTGTTTTCAGCAGGACATGTGGACTCAGGTGAACATGTTGAACTGCGCCAGATCTCTGCCAGCCTGGAACAACTGGTTTCACCCCCGCCTATCACGCCGGAATCCCCACCACCAGCCCCCGTCCTGCCTCCAGCAGCCCCCCCCATCTCGTTCCGTTCGCCTCGCCCAGCCAGATAAGTATTCGGGGGAATCTGGGCAGTGCCACTCCTTCTTAGTTCAGTGTGAGCTGCACTTCCAGAACGACCCAGCCGCCTTCATCTCGGAAAAGGCTCAGGTGGCGTTTATGATTTCCCATTTCTCAGGAAGAGTGGCGGCATGGGCCACAGCAGAGTGGGCTTGAGGCACTGCGGTTTGCCAGAACTACCAGCTATTAATGAATGCACTCACCCGCATGTTCGATCACTCCTCCCCAGTGTGTGATGCATCCAGAGCACTCTGCATCAAGGCTCCCAGAAGGTCATTGATTATGCCATTGAGTTCCACATGCTGGCCGTGGACAGCGGATGGAATTTTCTGACCATCATGGACGCCTTCCTCAGCGGGCTTAACAGCGAGATTAAGGACCACCTAGCCCCACTCAAACTCCTGCTGAATTTGAGGACTCGGTGGACCTTGTGGTTCAAGTTGACAACGGCTTCAAGAGCCAGAAGCGTTAGACCTGGAAGAATGCCAGCGCTGCCAGGGGGAGGGAACTTGTTACTACTGCGGGCGAGCCGGACACCGAGCCAATTCCTGTCCAGCCAAGAGGTCCAGCACGCGGACCATAAAGGAAACCCAGGTAAGCAGAGACAAACACACATGTTTCCCCTCACTCTTTAACTGCGGTGGCAGAGTATGTCGGTGCATGCTCGGTTTGTGCCAGAAGCAACTGACTGCAGCCAATGAGCTACCACTGACCCTAGAAGGCACCCGCCCACCACACGCCCAGGGAGGAAGAAAAGGAGAGCGAGGACACACACACCTCCCTGCACTCCCCCTTCTTGTCCCAGCACACGCCCACACACCCACACACACACTGCAGAGCAGCCCAGCCCAGCACCACTGGAGACCACCAAGAACTTGCAACCCCTAGTCACTCCCGGCCATTATCCAACCCGCTAAA
>JBCNYG010000020.1:13739676-13759367 GCA_039654305.1 Porochilus rendahli
GTGTGTGTGTGTGTGTGTGTGTGTGTGTGTGTGTGTGTGTGTGTGTGTGTGTGTGTGTGTGTGTGTGTGTCTCACCATTTATGACAATCGGCATTTAGTCCATTCCTCTGAAGCGCTGACTCCGCCTCATCACGACCTACAGGGTCAAAAGGTCAAAGATCAACTGACCAACAAGTACAAGACAGTACAAGTCATTAAAACCATACATCATTTTATAAATTTTTTTTGTTATTGCTGATTTGAAACTGTGTGTGTTCACCTTGCTCTGCGTAACTCCGTCTCTCTTCTTCGTCCTCTACATGCTCACACATATCATTGTAAGCCCGAGCCAGTCGCCAGAGAAACTCAACATTATCACTGTACTGAAAACACACATCAGTGTTCTGTTATTAAACCTGTAAAAAACTATCATTATTATTATTATCATTATTATTTGATCACCAGTGGTTTGTTCTCCCACAACAGATTAAATCCATCAGTTTTTTTCCCAGCATCTCCAGCATGTAGGAGGTCACTCTCGTTCAGCAGAAGAGTGAGTTCAGGACTCATCACTACTTCATCAGCATCCACATCATCTTCCTCAGACTGAAGCTCATCTGGCTGGAGAGTCAAAACTGTAGCACAGCTACGCTCCTCGTCCTCCTCCTCATCTGTCAGCACATTATATTCTAATATTACACCAACTATACACTTACATACAATGTTACTACAGTAATGTTACACTAACCTTACTCTGAAATCCCACCACTATGCTCACATTACAATCATTTACACTTACTTACTCACTAACTTTACTCTCAACATTATTCCAACATTCCCATTATTACTCGAATAGTATCACATTATCTAACATTAGTGTTACTGTAATATTATATTTGAACAGCATTATATTTGGACGGCATAGTGGTTAGCACATCAGCCTCACTGCAAGAAAGTCCTGGGCTTTTCTCTGTGGGATTTGCATGATCTCCCTGTGCTTGCATGGCTTTCCTATGGGTAATCCAGTTTCCTCCAACAGTCCAAAGACATGCACATTAAGCTAACTAGCTATTCCACATTGCCTATAGGTGTGGATATGAGTGTGAGAGGCTCTAATACAGGAGTCCCCAACATTGTTCCTGGAGACCTACTTTCCTGCATGTTTTTTGTCCAACTAAAGATCAATTGTGATCAATTACTTCTTAAAGCAGTCTTTAGGAAGGTAGCTCTCCAGGAAGAGGGTTGGAGACCCCTACTCTAATACTATAGACGATAAAATTCTAACGTTCAGTCATTACTCTTGTATTCTGACAATACTCTCAAAATTACCTCACTGCAGTTCTAATGTGACTAGCATGCTCGTGTTACACTAAAGATTTTATAACAATACTTGCTGTATACCACTCACTCAGTCATTTGCCAAATCACTCAAGCCTATTATGGTTTTGAACAGACAATTAATGTGGAAGGAAACTAAAGTACCTGGAGGAAGCCCACACAGGCACTGGGAGAAACGCCCGAGCCCAGGACATGAACCCAGGACCTTCTTGCTGTGAAGCACACATGCTGACCACTACGCCACCATACCGTCCTTCTGTATAGTGACTTCACATTAACATGATCCTAACATTAATGATACTGTAATACTTCATGAATACTACTTTAATGACGGTGGCATTCTGCTTTAATATTATTCTAACCTTAGTCTTTAACTCTACTGTACTTTTTAACACTCTAACATTATTCTAAGTACTAACGCTCCCATGTTGATCCAACACTTACTGTAAGTACTTTTAACATTACTCATACACATAACACAACATTACGCTAATGTTTCTCTATCACTCAGACACTAACACTACTCTAACTTTATTATGACTCCAACATAAAATTCTATCGTTACTCTTACACCACTCTAATTCTTACCTAAACACTCTCGCAAATCACCACACTGTAAAACACATTCGATATTATAGTTGTTAAAACACAACAATCTCCTTCCCTATGACTGGAACTGTACTAAAGACTGACACATAGGGCCTATGTCACCTTCATCGTCCTCATCACGGTCTTCGTCTCTGTCCGTCTCTCGGTCTGTGTAGTCAGACTCTGCAGTTGAATAAGCGGTCGTGTATCTATGAGCGGAACACACAGCAGCTAATCAAGCAAAAAAATTCCTCTTCAGTTAAAATATATTAGCTCACTGAACTCATTAACTATTCTTTTAAAACTGTTGGGGGTGTGGTGACGTTGCATACCCGGCCTCACTCTGACTGCTCATTCCATTACTAGCGGTGAAGTAGATGGAGCTGGAACTCATCGAGTCAGAACGCTCCCTATGCATAAAGTGACGTCACCGTCGTGCCCTGTGTCCCTCCTCCACTCCCTTCCTACAGAGGCGGACAGACAAACCAATACCAAGGCATGTAGTATAGGGGCATATTAGCACACACACACGTACATATTAGAATACCTATTAACATGGTAAAATACACAATAACATACTAATATAGACTTTATTATACACTTACATACCAGTGGAGTCTTTATTGCACATTAGAACACTACAGTACATACTAATAGTAAAGCTCCCGCACAGTGGGAGCACCATTGATAAGGAAAAAGCATCCAAGCATCAAGTTGCTTTTGGGACGTCAAGAAAAAACTATAGCATACATCTGTCTGTCTCTCTTGCGTATGCGTACACATGGGAACCCTGTGTTATTCTCTCCATCATTCTGGAAATTTTATATCTTGTAAAGGAAAAACAAGATTTTTTTTCTGGGAAAGTAAAATAGGCAACAAGAGGCGTATAATGTGATGAGTTATGTGATGTCATCGTTAATGAATGAACAAGCAATTATTCTTGTGTTATTGAAATGCTCCCTAAACGTGTAGTTTATAAACAGTGTTTTAACATATCAAGAATAAGACTGTGTGTTTGGTTACCTCACTTCTATTCCCATCTAAAAACCAAGTTATTAAAATGAATTAATCTTGATATATGTAGGTTTAAAGAGTCCCCATGAAAAACGCATACTAACACACTAGTACATTCTAGAGTACACATTAACTTCCTAAAGTACACACTAACATATTAATAATACTAATATACTACTTTAGTAAACCCACGAATAAACTAGTATAATGACACTAAAAAACACACTGACCTGACATCCTCGATTATGGTGTTGGCGATGTCTCTCAGTCCGCTCCTTAACTCAGCGACTTCACCACGCAGAGTGGACACACTTATCATCACCTCGTCCAGAGTCTTCCTTAAGTCAGCATGCTGTTCCGGGGTTAAACCACTCAGCGGTGACACTAACACCACTACACACACACACACAGTGCCAATAACAACATTGTGATAATTGTTGTATCGGCATTGTACTGTTCTAATGAAACCACCCATCCTGACTCCTCACCTCCATGGTCCTGCCCCAGGTTTATCATCCCATCCACAGCCGCACTGCTGCATGTAAACCCCGCACTGCTGTGGGACACCACTAGGTGGCGCGCTCTCCTCCTCCGTATTATCTCTTTAATGATCAAGAACGCGATCATACCCGTACTAGCGGTGATACCAATACCGAGACCAATCAGACCGTTCCGACCCAAAGAACTCATCTTTAAGCCAATCTATAAGTACGCGAGAATAAAACAACCCTAATGATTATAATAATCACACAACGCTTCTCTACAGCACGCGGCTTCGTATCCTAGGAACAAACGAATCTATATTTTCTCAATTCGTGTTATTTTAATACGAAATGTAAAAAAAAAGCAAATGACAATATATCTTGAATCAAAAACAAAAACACACTCACAGTCTTCTTCACCTCGTTGTTTCACGTGATGTCATCGTGAGCTCGTGCTCCCGATTATGATAACGATACCGTGCCTGTACGCGCACCTCTTTTGTGAGCTCCTCGGTGATACTTCCGAATACAAAACCCTGTGGCTAAAAATAAAAAGATTCACATTTAGGCGAGATTAGCGAAACTTTCGGTCTTGTAAATGGAAAGTGCAGTCCCGTTTTAAGAGCGAGATGGGTAACGTTTTTTAAAAACGTGTAAACAAATCACGACACACCAGTGCCATCTACCGTCCTGGAGAATCAAGCGTACATGTACGCGCATGCGCAGTGCTTCAAAAAGCTGCTTCGTGTTTGCTCATGCGCAAAGTTGATATATTAGAGAACGAGTTAAAACAGTTTAGTTTTGTTATTAATAGTTTATGCATGTGGTAATTTCTAGGTCACGTACGACAGCTGAGACATTAAAAGATGGAAATCGGGACGGAGATCAGCAAGAAAATACGGGTAATTTAACCATTCAGATCACCCACTGCGTTAGCTTAACTTAGCTTAAATTCGCTAGCTAGGTCAGCTATGTTATTATTAGCTTTAACGTAACACCATTTAGCAAATAACGTCAAATTTACTTTGTTAATGTTGTTTATAGTTTCTAAATATGTAATAAGATTGAATGCGCGGTCGATTAGTTCGATATTTTTAGTGTATCTAAATAATGTTAAGCTAGTTTATTGATTGGCTAGTTCTGTTACAGTTGCGCTGAGCGTATTGTAGGGTTGTAGTTCTGAAAACTTGTGACGTATGTATAATTCGGTAACACATTCTTCACAAAGCAGAAGACAGGTAATAATGTTCATATAACCCCGCTATAATGTTTTAGATTTAAGTAAAACAATATGAAGGTAAATTGTAAATTCTAATCTACATGTAACGTATATGCTCATTAATGTTTACTTTACACTGGTTAATATTCAGTTTGCTCGTTAATACTTACTATTCACTATATGCTCATTAATGTTCACCGAACGCTCATTAATATTGATTAGATTTCTAAAAATCCACTATACTATTATTAAATGAATTTGACAGTTTGTCATTATTGTTTTATTGGAATTATGAGTAATAATATGTGTGTGTTTCAGGGAGCCATTAAAGGGAAGCTGCAGGAGTTGGGGGCGTATGTAGGTAAGCTCTTTTTGCAAACACTGCAGAGACTCCCACCTCGCAACGGCGATAAGCTCCACCCTTTACTTTTTTCCAGCATCCCACACAGCGACTCTCTCACCAGTAGCACTGTATATTACTGGCCCGAATGCATCTACTACTTTTGAGAGAATCCTATTTGTTGATGTTGTTCACATTCAGCTGTGTGTGGGTCCTAATGCATGCATAATCCATCACAGATACTTATCCAAGTGGGTTTTCAGCTTTGGAAAAAGGATAAAACAAGCTTTCTGCAGCCTTCAATACATCTTTTGTCAGAATTTCCCAAAACTCATCTAAGAGCCATTATAGCAGTTGCAGTCAACAGCTTTCTTATGAGAGATACATACCAATACATACTGCTTGTGGTGAAGTGTGGAGTAACTTAGTAGGAGAGAAAATAAGGTGTTTTGATTGGTGAAAAATTTACACATGATTGACAGTGGGGAAAGGTCTTTTTTTTTTGTTTGTTTGTGTATGTGCAACTAAAACTATGTGTGTTTTATTGCAGATGAGGAGCTTCCTGATTACATCATGGTGATGGTAGCCAATAAAAAGAACGCTCAGCAAATGGCTGATGATCTTTCACTGTTTCTGGGAAATAACACCATCAAGTTCACAGTGTGGTAGGACAACGCATACACCTATACAGCTACACAGCTAAACAACAACACACAACTACACCACTAATTGGCTCCTGCCATCATTAAGGGTGAGCAGAGTGGGAGCTCTGGAAATAGTTTTTCTCCATCCATCCATACAAACTGAGTGCAATAACTTTGGAAGGAAATGACATAGGATCACCTAATTTGGTGTGTGGTTCCGTCTAGGGGGTGAATAGGATGGTATTGTATATGGATTGTGTCAAGGTCAATAGTTAACTTAGTAATTTTCTTATAGTGAGCTTCTCAAGGCTTATTCGTGCAATAACTTTGCACAAAAAGACCTTGAGAAAAGAACAAGAACGCCTTGACAAAGTAAGTGAATTTTTTTATCTAAGGCTTATCATGGCTTGTTAGAGTGATAACACTGAAAGAAAATTACACAGTATCACAATATTTGTTGAATGCATTGCCCTCAGAAAGGTCTTGGATGGGATTGTATATGGGTCACCGGAACTTGTTTCAAGGTCAGAGAAGTCAACTTCGTTAATTTATTTTAGCTTCTGCTGCTGAATGGGAGCTATAGAAATGGGTTCGCACAACTTATTGGTGTATTAACCTTTGAAGGAAATGACATAGGATCACCAACTTTGGTATATGGGTCACAAGGTAAATTTTATTATATTGGACTTATCAGACTAGACCCCTGTGGTCTATTTTTGTATCCTTTTGTGTAAGACAGAATACAGTGTGCATCAGAACACTGATTAATTCTCCAGCAGTGATGATCACAGGAGTGATGAATGAGTTCAGCAAGATGTTTTTATGTTACAGGTTACATGGGGTGCTGGATAAACTCCGATCAGCTGCAGTGGGTATGACAAGAGCACACACACACACACACATATGTTACATTTATATATATTAAAACATTTTAATACACATGTGTATATGTATACACATACACACATATAGCTAATTCATACTCCGAGTTAAATTCTTTTTGTTTTGTTCTGTGTTTAGAGCCCACCTCTGTCCGAAGTAAGCACCTCCCTTCTGATGCCACCATATCCGGTCGGGATGAACGTAAACCTGAGGAGTCTCGGGTTCTCACCGTGTCCAGCTCACGCTCTGATAGGTTAGAAGGGCGGGTGTCTAGCTCTGCCCATGAACACCATGGCAGGTATTTATAAATGACTGCATTCTGGTCAGGCTTTAATTTGTGTACACACACTCACATATGTTCGTGGGCACACACACACACTTAACACATGACACATAACACATAAAAACAAAAGGGCCACGGACAGAGTACAGCTAAGGGAATGAGCTGTGTTTAGTGAGCGTGTGTGTTTTGTATGTGTTTCAGGAGAATGTCCTCTGACCGTTCCTCCAGACAAACCTCCGCGGTGAAGCCTCTACTTGAGCACACAGCTGAAGTCATTATTGACATCAAACCCGACCTGGAGGATGATGACCTCATTACCAATGAGCCCAGGGTCTTGATCTCTGGGAAACCCAACCCCATAACCAGCCGCTTGTCCAGTCGGGGTTCTGAAAAAGCTGAGAGTTATAGGTCATCTGAGATTATGAGAGGTCAGGAAAGGTCAAGCTCTCTTTATGGGCGGAGCTACAGGGAGGGAACCAGTAAGGTGAGAAGTTCCACCTGACTTTTTATTAAATATTAAGTTTGCTCAATGCTACCATGGCTCCACCCACCTTGATGCTGCTGGAGGCATTATGTTTTCACCCTGTCTGTGTGTCCATCTGAACGCCATTGTGGGCCAGTTCACCAATTTCTCACTATTAAAGCCCCAAGAAGTGGCAGAGGTTTTAAGGACATAGGTCAAACAGTAGGGTCACAGTTTGACGGTGGAGGTATACCAATGCGACACATTGTGTCAAGTTCTTCTTTGTTTTATTTTCTCACTCTAAATAGAGCATTGTTAACTCTAAATAGAGTGATGTTTTTTTTTTGTTTTGTAAAAGACTATTTATACTGTTTTGTTAAAAAACAGACTTTTCTGCCAATCCTTAAGCAGGAGGAAGTCTCACGGAAAAGGAAAGCTCCTGTGGCCAGCTCAGTGGTTCGAATTCAGAAAGGTCACGAACGACTTTATGAGAGCGAGGAAGACGAGGAGGACGAGGAAGATTACAGCATGCAGAGTCGAGTTTCTCTCCCACCAAAACCAGAGCGCAAGTCTGTTTCAACTTTTTTTATATTCTTTAATAATAAAGCCATAATTAGTAATGTCAGTGAGTGATTAGTCATAAGGATTAGAATGTAGTCCAGTAGAGCTCAGGTTTTGCATTAGGACAGACTAAAGAGGTGTTTGTGTGTGAGAGGGTGTGCGTGCATGCGTGCAAAATGGTTAATAATGGCATGTGTGTTTTGCTGTTGTTTCTACAGACCATCTCTGCCTCCAGCAAAACAGGCGAATAAGAATTTAATCCTTAAGGCTATTTCTGAGGCGCAGGACTCCATCAGCAAAACC
Organism: Porochilus rendahli; assembly: GCA_039654305.1. NCBI lineage: Eukaryota > Metazoa > Chordata > Actinopteri > Siluriformes > Plotosidae > Porochilus > Porochilus rendahli. The sequence continues at coordinate 13,747,773 of JBCNYG010000020.1, forward strand.
ACAGCTGCATACACCAGTGAGTTTTATACGCGAACACAGACACACACACATTGAAAAAAACACGCGCACACATGGTCAGCCATAATAAGCACCCTGTCTATTATTGTATAAGTTCAATTTGTATCTCTAAAATGGCTCTTTTGGGGTCCACATGATCTCTGAGGCTGTGTACTTTTATCTGGCACCAAGCAGTTCTTAGAGCATTCTTTGTCTCCTCAAATTTAAGGGTGGGGCCATGGTTTGGAATTGTTTGGCCAGCAGATCCCACAGATAGGGAATTTGAAGGCCAGTTTTCTTCAATACGTTCCTGAACAGTTTTTGCAGTATGACCAGGTGCATTATCCATATATATACATATGTAAATATGTATGTGTGTGTACATATGTCCTTAAAACTTGTACCAATTCTTGGGGCTTTAATAGTGAGCAGTTGGTAAATTTGCCCACAATTGTGTTCGGGTGGATGCACAGACAGGGTGAATCATCCCCTTATCATCACTGCTTTCATTGCGATGCGATTTCAAAATCTCACTGCTATTTGTGTGTTTGATTTTGTTTGTGTGCCTCTCCCAATGCAACTGCAGTCCCCCAGCGACAGATGGTTCCTGTGGCACCACGAGCACGCTCAACGAATGAAGACCTGAACAGAGCAGCCATCCAGCTAGTCCAAGAGCACCTGCTTGAAATTCTTCCACAGGAAGCACAACACACCCACTCAAATGGTGAGACTCCGCTTTTTAAAGGGACAGCACACCAAATCAGTAAGAAATAAATAGGTTCTCGCTCTCTCTCTCTAGCCCCTTTTCGCTCTCTAGCCCCCTCACGCTCACTAGCTACAAGACTGCAGCAGGATCATCGGGATGATGAGATCAGAGGGCAACAGTTTGGTAAGTTTTAAGACAACCACTAAATGGCTTCTTAAACATGTTTTGATGTATGTTTGATGTACAGGATGTGTCTGTAATGATATCATTTCCCATTTTTGGTGTTCAGAGCTGCAGCTGCTCGAGACGGCGAAACTGAAGGCTCTGGACACTCGCTCCTTCATCATGAGGAAACCAGAGCTGGAACAGAGTCCACCAGTCCGGAGCAGGCTGGATACTGTCAATCAGGTGGAGGCCATGGCAACCACTCCACGCACTGTGCAGGCAAGGTGAGTATTTTTTCATTCTACATTATCTGTGTAACACACTGGAAGGTGGTGGAGGTGATATTCCGGATGTCCCTCCTCAGAGAAAAACCCGAGTGCAGTCCGAAGTTCATCGTGACGTTAGATGGGGTACCAAGTCCTCTCGCCAGTTTAACCGAACATGACATGGACACTGACCACGCCCCCAACACCATGACATTCAACCCTTCAGCCGAGCACAGGACTAAACCAGTGCACCTGAGAATGACCTCTGACCTTTCATATGATGGTGAAGACAAACACTGACACTTGTACCACACTGGCTGATAATCAACTTAAATAATACTCGTTAGTTTTTCTGTTATTCCTCTCATCACGGTCTCTCAATTTCTCTCAGATAAAGAGATGCTAATGGACGTAGAGGGAGAAGAACAGATGGAGGAGGAACCAGTGCAGGTGAAAAGACAGAAGGTTCTAGAGCGTTGCAGGTTCTGGCCGGCGTGTAAGAGTGGAGATGAGTGTGTTTACCACCATCCCACAACACAGTGCAGGTGTGTAAATGCACACACACACAGCTTTGGATTTAATGTATGGTCTCTGTATATAACCTGTGTGTGTGTGTAGGACGTTTCCCAGCTGTGTGTATGGAGAGAAGTGCTTGTTCATCCATCCTAACTGTAAATATGATGGCAAGTGTTCTAAACCCGACTGTCCGTACACACACGTCAGTCCCAGGGCAATGGTGCAGCCTCCCAAACCAGGTGTGTGTGTTTTATACTCACCCTGCTAGTGTTATCTAATCATATATTTACACTAAAGTATATTAGTAGAGTGTTTCTAGTCTATTTTAATTTTTTGTGATGTAAATGTTGTACATGCGTGCACCCACACACACAGCTTGTGATTTTCTGTCAGGTATTTGTGTATAACCAATGTGTGTTTGTGTGTAGCCCCTTTACAGTCCAGCAGTGTGTGTCGTTTTTTCCCAGAGTGTAAGAGGACAGACTGTACCTTCTACCATCCCAAAGTAAGTTCATGCTGTGTGTTATCAGGGTATTTGTGAATGACGTACCCTTGATATTGATGTGAGTGTGTGTGTGTGTTGTAGCCGTGTCGTTTTGCGGCACACTGTAACCGTGCAGGTTGCACCTTCTACCACCCTCCAGCCTCAGTACCACCCAGACATGCCCTGAAGTGGACTAAAGCACAGGCCAGGTACCCCACATACACACACACACACACACTTCCAGGTTTCTTCCAGCAGTGTGGACCAACTGAGAAAATTTTGTTTTGTCTCGTAGCTGAGAGGTTCCTTGGGATCTGTCCCTCCTTCCTGTTGAGCCTGAACATCACTGAACCTCAGGATCCTTCTGTCTCTCTCTTTTTTTAAATTGTGGTATTCAGCTCTATTTTTAAATGTGTTTAGACAATTTTTTGTAGGCAGCCTGATTACCGTATTAAAGCTGAACATTCAACTCTTTGGTTTGTGCTGCTGTGTACATATCTTCAAATAACCCCTTCTATCCGTAGAGTATAACCTCAATGAAAACCCTCAAGAAAAGAGACAAGAGAGTCAGCGTTCTTGTGCATGATGTTTATTTAGAGCTCGTGGTCCTCAGGGTGGTAAAGCTCGCTCATCAGACGATAGATGTAGGACGGGGCGTTTCCCCCGATGTTGGAGATGAACAGTGTGATGAGCTCCGGAGGTACATAATCAAACACAGGGCAGTGAGCGTTCACCTTCGACAGGATCTCACCTGAGGTCAGACGGCAAAAGACACACAATGAGGTGTTACGAGTTACACATGTTACAAGTAATGTTTAAATGTATGGAGTGAACACACAGAGCTTAAATAGATTGGGAAGTTGATTAAGGTGTTAAGTAGTCGGTAAGGGTGTCGTCGTCATCGTTCCCCCAAAAAGATGAAATTTTTTTTTTCACTCCATGAAAATATTAGTGTTTTTTTTTTTTTGGCCTGGCAATGTATAATAATAATAATAATAATAATAACAACATTCTATGTTAAGTGATGATGAGAAGCAGCAGAGTGTTAAGGATAAGAGTAATGGGATTTAAAAGCGCTATAATAATATTAATAAAATGATAAAATTTAATTTTAAATCATTCATTTCATTTGCTCTTGATCCAGAGCAAATCTTTAAAAATACCTGAGGGGAAGATCAAGTGGTCACTCTCAATAATACAAATGTGAAGGTCAAAGGTCGGATCTGGATGATTCTGCGAATCTGCACCAATTTTGTCTCATTTCAGTTTTGTCATTTTTTCTCCTCTTATTTGTGCATTTCATCAATGGCCGTCAAATGTTTAATTTTAGCAGCTACCTGACTCATTCGTCATGGTGTAGGTGAGGGATGTGTTATCTTTGAGTTCTTTGTACCTTCGGTGAAAGGTAGAACCTCATGTGGAGAGACAAACTTGTGGAATGTGTCCTCTTCATTTGGAAACTGAGGAGAGGAAAAGAAAAGCAAGGTATTATACGAGTGTGACTGCGAGAGGTTTTAGGATGCCATGCCCTCGTCATCATAGTTACCTGTGGTGAGAGTTTGAACATGGCTGCACACACGATGAGCGGCGTGGAGTGGTGTTTAGCTGCAAGAGCAAGTGTGTGGGTTCCGTTCACCGCTCGCAGTCCTCCGTTAGCTAGAATGGTCTGTGTGCCAATGATTACCTGAAACACACACATACACACAAAAAGGAGAAAGGACATTGTAAAATGTAATACTGTGGGGTAATAAATACAACCCCCCCCCCGTCCCTCTCACATTCTCTCACCTTGTTGACTCGAGACATGACGGCAAAAATGGCAGCGTCTGGAATAACTGTGGTCTCGATGCCATCTCTTGACAGACTGGTGGCCATCTCATGACCCTGGGAACAACATAAACAGTACTCAGCACTGCAGCACTACACTCACTGCAACAGGGGATTGTGGGTAATGTTACCTGACAGAAAGGTGCACACTCAGCGACGATGACGTGGAACTTCCGTTTACGAGCTGCGTCCTTCAGAAAAGCCTCGATGGTGCGTGAGCGTCCGATCGTCATAATCACCTCGTTAGAGTGAATGTGCTCCAGAGCCTGCATCGCTATGTTATCTGTAGTACCCTCTACATACACACACACACAAAAAGAATGACTGTTTATGGCTGTTGATGCATTAATTCGCTTCCACTCTCCACCCTTGTACACACCGTTCAAACAGTGCTCGCTTCTCAGATCTGGATTGTGATGAGACAAAACTGTCTTGTCTTGACCTCCCAGACGTAAAGACTCTTGCTCTCCGATTTTCACATTATGTTAAGGATACGACTAATGCCGGGGGTGTGATTAGTTTTGTCCCATCGTGCTCCAGAGGCATGAGTCTGTATAGTGACTATAGTAGGTTACAGTCCCTCAGATCTAAGTGCTGAAGTGTGAGAGGACGAAACTAATCACAACTGTTATTTCTGTCCTCCCTGATGTACAGTGTTTGGAGTTTTTCAGTGAAAGAACACAACAGAACTCCACTAACTTTTTTTTTTGGTGAAAAATTCACCATTCTCCAATCTCCTCCAAATTTACACTGTATGTTAGTGGGGTCAAGACAAGTCTGTAATTAGTTTTGTCCTCTCCAATCCATAGAATTTAGATTCTGTACATCTGAGCACGTGAATGTGTTCAAACTGAGTATAGTGTTTATTATGAGGAGATTATTTTTGTTATGCTAGCTGTAATGTCATTCCCTATCCATTATCCCTTTATTCACTCCAAGATTTTAACACATCACCGTATCACATCATCAGTAAACCACAATAATAAGAAGAATTCCTCCAGAAACTAAAGCTAACACAGTCTGCTGCAATGTCTACACCAAACCTAAACACAGACCTGATTAAATATACTGCTAAATCCCCAGTGTGAAAGTGTGTGTGTGTGTGCGTGTGTACCAAGCTCAGTCAGCAGTTCATTGATGGCTTCAATGACGTTCGCTTTTAGGGAGCTGAAGTGAGTTCTGAAGTTTTCTTCACTCGAGCCGCCAGACGTCAGCAACTTGTGCAGGGACTCCTGCTGATCGGCTTCTTCACTGCTACCACGAGACCTACACATGTAACATGTAGCCATTTATTCACTTGATACCAACACTATTCTCATAGCTTCAGAGTAAAATTGAAGTAACCGATGCATACACTGATGCACTTAGGCTAATGTAAAGTACAACACACAGCAAGGACATTATGTGACAGTTTGTGTGTACCTGGCGTATTCCTCTCGGATGATTTTGAGCACTCTGCGAATCATGTTACCGACTGTAGTCTCTGAGGGCTGAGCTGCAGTCATTCTCCTCCCCTCCTTACGTATGATCTCCATCAGGTCACCTACACACACACATATATATAAAAAATCCTTAGTCGATTTTCCGTAAGACAGTGCTCAATACAGAAGTAAAGTAGAGCTAAATATGTGGTATAAGCAAAAAAAATTACTACAGTTTGCTCTCTACAGACCTGTTTCGTGGTTGCCCACTCATCAGGGGATTTTTTATATATATATATATATATGACAGGAAACACAATAACGAATTCCAGTAACAAGAGCACAATATAAAGTTGTAAAAAAAAAATAATTATAATTTAGTTAAAGAAAGATATATTAACTCATCACAATGAGCAGTGGGTATATAGCATTAATACTTAATATATGTGGTTAATATAGATTTTTTTTTATGCAATATGTCTGTCAAAATAGACACCCAAGACTTCCCACTGCAAATCACATTGTAGATATATGCTTATAAAAGTAATACTAAAAATTCATTACTTTTTCTCTACTCTTTAAACAACTAATTAATTTAATGAGCCAACGATAAATAGCCAACAATTTAAATAATCCTCCGTCAATAGTGAAAAGATCAACAGTGAAGGTAAGACTACCACAGAACCATGACCAGGAAAGATGCCTTCGATCCATGAAGAAAGCAGAGGAGAAAAAGTGATGTTTATTCTTCCCCACATAATGCTTTTATATTCACCATTACAGACACGTCCCTCTGCCGGTAAAAGTTAATTTGAGCTCAGGCATTGCCGTGTATTGTACTGGAGCTGCACAATAACAGTCACTGTACCTGTAACAGTAACCGTGCATGTACTGCATTTGTAAATCATATCCACCAGTACTAGATTCACATCTGTGTGTTATATACTGGAAATTAGATACTGAGATCTTAGCTCTGGAGTGTGACAGGACAAGTGTCTAAGTCTTCTCCTTCCTAATATACAGTGAGAATTTGGGGGAAATCTATGAAGATCATTTTTTTTCACTCAAAAAATTAGCTTTTTATTGTTTTCCAATTCTAGGTGACTGAAGTGGTCAACCACAGACCTTAAGACAGATGTTGTATTTGATTCTGCCAGGATGTCCAGACACATCCTGCTCACAGTGTAGCCTAGAGGGGTAACAAGTTAGTCACTGGAGTATGACAGGGACAAATCTAAATCACACTCCTCCATTTAGTCTTAACCTTTCAGGCAACTTCAGCCCCCCATGAGCACAGGGCTTACTGTACTGTTCATTAGATATCAGTCCATAGATTGTCAGTGTTCATCTCCCGAACATGCATTCCTTGTATATGTTTTATGGGTAAAAAAAAAAACCTGACTTCCTCTAATTTTCACCAAGTTCATACAGTGCATTAGGGAGGTGAAGACCAACACATGGGGGTGATTATTTTCACCCTGTCACACTCCAGGGCAGAGATCCAAATGCTTTGGTACATCTAAAGGGGAAGTTAATTGAATTACCTCCACTATAAACAGGCGTTCCCTTACCAGTGTCACTTTATTCTCTCTTTAAGTTAATAAGATAAAAAATAAAAGAAACGAAAACAAGTGTAAACTCATCTGTCCTGAAATTACAGCTTTATGTCTGACCCTGAAGACTACTTTTGTAAATGTAATATAAACTTCTCCTTACCATCACATCGAGGGCTATTTTTAAACCATTCTGTTACAGGATGCTGTAAACAATCTGTTACTATAGCAACAATAAAATATTAAAACGAGAGCATTGATAAAAACCTGCACTATAAACTCTCGGAGCTTCTGGAGAATATTAAACATCCGACCAATCACAGCAGAGGGTGAGTGAGCGACTGGCTGTTTAAAGCACAGAGGAATAAAAGAGTAAACAAACCGGCGCTGCTCCATCGGGCCTGAGCGGTGATCCTCCGGAGTAAAGCCGCGGTGTCTCTCGCTGTCTCCGCAGAACCGCGCAGTGATCCAGAGCCGCTGCCGCTGCGCTTTAACTCCGCCAGAAAAGCCTCAATGCGTTCCGACAGATCCGTCTCCTTATCCGCTCCCGGCATCCTCCGTGATCTCCCTCACACACACACAAACGGCGTAGATTAAAACTCAGAATTATGACAGTACGATCACACACCTGTACACGGAATCGGTTCTTCTTCTTCTTCTTCTTCTTCTTCTTCTTCTTTTTCTTCTTCGCATTTATTGGCGGTTGGCAAACAATGAAATGGTGAATTACCGCCACCAACTGGTGCACGGAACCAGTGTTGGGTTAGCCTTTATTTACTTCCGGTGACCTAATGACAGGAAAACTCCCGTTGGGAAAACATTGGAATAAAAAGTTAAGAAAATACCGTTAAAATACTGTAAATAACTCCTCCATTTTTACTGAACACGATTAATTCGCTTTGGATTTTTAATAACATCAATATATGTTAAATATTATAAAGAGAAAACACGAAAACGTCTTTAGCAATGCGTGAAATTAGCTTCACTAACTGACCTCATTCGCTTCCAACCACTTTATAACAGATTTTTCAAATGAAAAGTTCGGTACATTACGGTTATTAATATGAAAACTAACTATTTTATTTACTCAACACGATTAATCAGATTGAGTAAATAAATAGAATAATAAATAAATTGATTAGTGTTCCTAAAAAACCCGGAATGGATACGGAAACTTGATCAGTGACCTGCATACATAAATAATGTGAAGTTAGACATGTCAGTACATTAGACATACAAGAGTAATACAATAAGGCTAATTATGGATATTATGAATATATTAAGATAGAATAATGTTTATCATCCACACATCACACATTAAAAACACATAAAAAGAGAATTTCAAAAAATTTCACATGGAATTTTAATAAAAATAAAGGAATCGTCGTGTTTGTGTTCATTGTTATTGTGCATGTGGAATCCACAGAACTGGAATGATTTTGTTGCTAGCATTAGAAAGCTGTTTAAACATGAATATATTTAAGCAGAAAATTTTATTCAACACTTTCATTACCTTTAAAATATTAGTTTCATTATTAGTATTAGTATTATTCTTTATTATTATTTTTTCCTTTTTGGGCATGATCACATTATACGTCGAGTATTACTCATGGGGTCTTAAAATTAAGTGTCCATGTTTATGTAACATGCCTGTTATGTGACTGCTCCTATAAAGTATTATCATCGCTGTGTTTCAGTCATTCAGCATGACAAATTCTTCACTCTAAAAATACTCTTTCAAAAGGAAGATTTTAAAAAAAGGTTAATGATTATCAAATTATTATTTGCAACAATAATAAATAAGGCAGATGAGGATGTGATGAGGTCTGTTGGTAGCCCATTCCCAACTTGAACACTGTGATCTTGAAGAACTCAACATGTGATTTCTGCAAGATGGAGTTCCGGCTCACAGCCCGAAGATTATCGGAAATTTTCCGGGTGATCTTGTTGCATGACGGTGTTTGGTGGCTGGCCTGTTTCCCATGACCTCTCTCTGCTTAATTTTACGTGGGGCTTCTTTAAATTATGAGTGTACACTGATTCTACCAAACTCATGAAGCCCTTAAGGTTGTTGTTTAGCAGCAGATAGCTGCTGTTCCACCCAACATCACCCATCGAGCCATGGTAGCCTTAAGAAATCGCCTCCAGGCGTGTATAGACAGTAAAGGGCAACATTTGGAGGATGATCATCTTTAAAACACAATGAATAAAAACTGTACTGAATGAAGTTTCAAGAATGCAAATTATAATTTATTTATTTTTTCTATTTTGTTTTGAAATGCGGGAGGTTTTGCAAGTTCAACCTGTATGAGAGGCTGTACCTGATACTGTTAATAAATTAAAACTATTTGTACTGTAGGAGACATTTACTGACCATTCTTTATAGCTGGTTTCTTTTTAATGAATGAACAGATTTTAATGCAGTGACACCACATGCATTAATTCTTTGAAACATCACTGTTACTGCCAGTGTACATGAACGGTGTGTGCAAATGCATGTATTATCACTGTAAATTACTGTCACATTAATAAGATTAATAATATATTCACCAAGTAATTAAACATAAAATGTTATAGCATAAAACCTAATAAAAAGTTTAAAGATATATATACATATACATTATATGTATATTTGTTACATTTTTTATAAAAAAAAATATATATATATATTCTTTATACATATAATTTTTTTAGGTTATTCAGGTTTTATTAAGTAGAAATTAATTTATATAACCACATTTTTAAACTGTTTTATGCTCCTCAGCATGTCATTACTTGGTGTATGTATTAGTAATCATTATATATGTATATATAAATATAAATTATTCCAAAGAAAAACCAAAAGAATAAAAATAAAAAAGTAATATCAAATACATACATAAAGAAAAAGTCATGTAAAAATAAATGAATGATCTATAGAAATATTCATATAATCATGAGTTTTGAGTTTACTATATCAGATTTTTTATAATAATTTTTTTTATATATAAAAATGGTAAATTATATTCTCGAAAAATAAAATTGTCTAATATCCAAACACCAGTCTTTGTTTCATTTTGTACGCTCTATGATTGTAGCCTGTTTTGTAACCGAATTTAATGGAATTAAAAGTAAAACACAAAATCTGTGAATTAAAAAAATAATGAATCGACAAGTGTTTAAAGTAACAAAGTTTATTCAATGACAATCCAGCTTTAATCAAAACCAACGGCCATAAATTTAACAACCTCCAGAGAACAATCAGCTTCTTACTGAATAAGAATAATAATATTTAACAATATATCCATCACCCTGTAACAAACTCTACCACAAGCACTAAATAAAAAATTTTCTTCGTTTGGGGGGGTGTTTTGGGGGTGGCGATCAGATTCTCATTGCGACGCTGTGGACCGAAACCTCAAAGGAGGGAAACAAGCAGAAGGTGAGAACAACACAGTGAAACATCCCTTGATATTAAATCAAAACAACTTGACTGCAGTCGATTCTCTAACTTCCTACTTCTATTTACTGGAGGGATGTTCACAAATACAGGAAGGGGATCACTATTTCAGTTAAAAGTGGACTTCAGTGTTCAAGTCCTGAGCATACTTTTTCAGAAATCAGTAGAAGCATTTAACATGATATTGGCTTCATATTAGCCTCCTCCTACAGCTTCATACTATTAATGTAGTAAAGATACCCCAGTGGACAGGGCTTAATTAGAATATTCAGTAAGTAAAAAAAGATGTACAAAAATCTGCCAGTTGGGGGAAAGAAAAAAAAAAAAAAAAAAAAAAAAGGTTTTACCCCATACCAGAAATAAATGACTGACACTAAGGAGAAAAAAAACTTCAATGTATAGATTTGAATTAATGTGATTTTTTTTATGAAATTTGTTTCAGGAACACTGCACCATTCTGTAAAGTCTTGACACACACCATGTGAAACTGGGAAATTTAAAAAAAATAATAAAACGTGTAATGATGTAAAATAAAAAAAGATGTTGAGGCGAGTCTTCCCAGTTTATGATTGGCGGCTCTGGTTGGTGGCGTTTTTTTGTTGTTTTTTTTACTCAATGAGCTTCTTGGCTTTAAAGAAGCGGCGCAAGTAGAAGACCTGCCATGTGGCCAAGCCAATCAAACAACACATCGAGAACACACTGAAGTACAGAACACGTGCATTTGTTGACTCTGCAGGAGGGAGGGAAAGAGAGGAAACAATAAAATGTTATTAAAGTACACATTTTTTTACTTTGCATTAAATTATATAAATTATATATATGACAAAACTAGTTGTGTACTAGCTGAACATTTTATATTCATGGAAGAAAACCCTCAACAAATTTTATTGAAGTATTTTAATGAATGGTTCAAGATTACAGTTCTTAACAAAAACAGCAGAAAGGATTAAACATCTTCAAGATGGAAGGAAATCCACCATGGTGTTTAGCAAATGCCATTGATTATCAGTCAGCTGTGTGTAAAATGTGGTGTGAATGTAAATAAAATATGAAGACATGTTAAAAAAAACCTTAAAATCAATGTGTAATAAATAGAAAAGATTTAAATATGATGCCAGACCTTCAGCTAAACAACACTTTAAAACAGAGTGTCATCACCCTCCTTCTGGTCATGTGATCTCAAACTCTCACCATTAGTGTCTCTCATCTCCTCCTCCCTCT
>JBCNYG010000020.1:13786194-13799229 GCA_039654305.1 Porochilus rendahli
GTTGGTTTGTTGACTGATTAATATTTTTTTTTTAATAGTTGAACAGTTCTAGTTAAGCCACAGGGTTTATAATGTTTTACTTGAACAGCATCTTAATTGGAGAGAGAGAGAGCGAAAGAGAGAGAGAGAGAGAGAGAGAGAGAGAGAAAGAAAGAGAAAGAGAGAGAGAGAGAGACCGTGTTAACATTACCTCAGTGTTTATTAGGTACTTTTGGAATAATATTTTGGTCTTTATTTTTGCCAAATTGGTTTTATAACATTTACTGAAGAAATTAAAAGTGTCTTGCTCTTAGCATGCCTCTGGTGTAATTCAGTTAGAGATTTAGTTGAGGAAGTGAACATTTTTGCATATGACTGAGTTGTAGATATAGCCTACTTATTTTGAAATAGGTGTGTTAAGGGAATATAATGAATTTCATTCCGTAATTTTTACTTTAACAGCAACTTTGGTTTCAAGAAGACCTCAGAGTTTATCTGGGTAATTCTTTTTTATTAAACTTATGGTTTATGGATGCATAAATGGCCCAGTAATCTGAGCAAATGTAGTAGGAATGTAGGGAAAAAATCTCCATAAACTTTTTTTGTTTACTTTCCCTTCACTTTAACAGCAACTTTAGTTTCAGTTTGGTTGCTGATATTCTTTCAGACTGAAACTGTAACTGTGTGTTTGATTTATTTGGGTACTTTTTCTCTTATATTTGTGTTTTATTACATCATATATGATTTTAAAAGTACCCAAAGCACTGATAGCTAAAAGTATCAGCTACTTTTAAGTAGCTAAAGCACTAATTCCTGATCATAAATACATGTCTGGGAAGAAAAAAGAGGGTCCATGTCTGTGTTCCCCACACCCTATGTTCCCCACACCCTATTTTCCCCAGACCCTAAGCTCCCCAGACCCTATGTTCCCCACACTCTATGTTCCCCAGACCCTATGTTCCTCAGACCCAATGTTCCCCAGACCCTATGTTCCCCAGACCCTATGTTCCTCAGACCCTATGTTCCCCAGTCCCTATATTCTCCAGACACTATGTTCCCCAGAACCTATGTTCCCCAGTACCTATGTTCACATTAATCGGTTCTTTGAAGATCCATTAATATAATAAGGACTGGGAAACATAGGGTCTGTGGAACATAGGGACTTGGTAACACAGGGTCTAGGGAACACAGGGACTGGGGACCATAGGTACTGGGGAACATAGGGACTGGAGAATATAGGTACTGGGGAACATGGGGACTGGGGGAATATAGGGACTGGGAAACATAGGACTGGGGAACATAGGAACTGGAGAACACAGGGACTGGGTGACATAGGGACTGGGGAACATGGGGACTGGGGAACATAAGGACTGGGGAACACAGGGACTGGGGAACATAGGTACTGGAGAACATGGGGACTGGGGAACATAGGTACTGGGGAACATGGGGACTGGGGAACATGGAGACTGGGGAACATAGGTACTGGGGAACATGGGGACTGGAGAACATTGGGACTGGGGAACACAGGGACTGGGGAACATAGGGTCTGAGGGACAAAGGACTGGGGAACAAGGGTGTGGGCATGGGGTCTGGGTAACATAGGTACTGGGGAACATAGGGTGTGTGGAACATTGGGCCGATCCCAAAAAGGATAAATAAAACGAAATTAGCATCTGGAGCTAACACTGTTCCATTCTGACAGGATTATTTGAGACATTCGGATAATTTTGTGTGAGTGACAACAAGCACTTACTTTATCATCACTTTTTATCATCATATAGATCTTCTCTCTGGGTTTTAAAATGACTGTGAGAGGTAAAATTTCTAAAAAAAAAAAAACTTTTTTTAAGTTCCTTTATATCACATTTGTAGTTTTTGTTGACATTCTTGTGTTTAATAGCACTGACAGTCTCTCCTGTGAGGCGGGAAATCCGCGTGGGCAGCGAGCGCGAGATCAGTAGGGCTTTCCTCTCAAAACAGAAACTGAGCTCGCGCTGCGGAATGTTGCTGCTTAGTCTCTGTTTGGTTGCTAAGGGGCGGAGCATGAGCTCTCCTTTTTTATAGTGTTTGGTTGCTATGGGGCGGGGCCTATCACTTTCGGTTAATCCCCATAGCTTTTCTGAGTGTGTGTGTGTGCGTGTGTATATGTGTTTGGTTGCTAAGGGGCGGAGTCAAGAAAGGTTTTTCGTTTAGTATTTACGTCACGGGGTAAGACACTTCCGCATTCTGCGCGGTTGTATTTAAGAGCGCTGATGCAATGAGACGCGAAATCTTTCAGAGTCGGAAGGCGGAGCAGCGGATAGCAGGAGCAGCGCTAAGAATTACGGATTACAAAGTTATTAACAACTAAAATAAGGTGAGGCACTGTTTTAATACACTTTTACATTAATACACACGATTAGAAAGGGTTTTCACTGATTAATACTTCGTTGTATCCGGAATAAACAATAACACCTAACATCCAGGCACAGTGTCCACAGGAACAACTGCTGAAGTTCAGTTCAGTCGTGCTTAATCTGGTCTAAAACTTTTGTAATGCATTTATTTACCATGCATGTGATGCACCATTTTTTTCTGTGTTTTTTCTTTGTTAATGTTCTTGGCAGCCTATTTTTAGTACAGAATAGTAATTTGCTCTAATAATAAAGAGACGTCTGGTTTCCAAATACTAAATCTTCAGCACATAAATTAAATGTTATGTAATAAAGAAGGCAGTGTGTCATGTAAGAGACAGAAATAACATAATGAAGGCTGTTTTTTCTGCACAGATCAAAAATAAACCTAGCAGTTCAATCCTCCAGAACAACTAACAGATCAGTTCCTTAGAAATCTGCACACACTGTACCTGAGAACGAGTATTTTTAAACCCAAGAGACATTAGACCACAAATAGAGTTGTATTCATTTCCTGCTGTTTGCTACCCTTTATAGTAATTTTTTTAAAGTAAAATATATTTATATATTATTTCGTCAAGGCGTTTTTTTACTCTAATGCAATACGTGTTTTATACACTGGCACTGCAAATAAGTGCAAAGAGTTTGTTTTATTATTTCAGTTTACTAAAAAAAGAAGAAAAATACAATTACTATTTAAGTTTGTATAAATAATAAAAAGACATGACAGCTCAGTCCAGGTACAGTGTGTACCTGTGTTAATGTACAAATATATATCTAATGCAATAATAATAATAATATATTATTTTTATTATTATTATGCTTAATGAAAAGAATAAATCTATAAGGTTTTTGTAATTTCTATTTAAATTTAAAGTAAGGACTGCAGTGATGTCATAACTACGCCAATAATGTGTGTAAATATTTAAAAGCTTGTATATTAACCCTAACTGCCCTAACAACACTAACTGCACAATGCTAAATACTCTCTTACATTTAATAAAGTCACACAGTACACATTATTAAATGTGCAGTTAGTTTTCTTATCAATTAAACTGAAACATGACCTGAAGGTGTGGCTGACAGGTGGGTAGTGTACTGGTGTAGAGATTAGGAGCATTGTGTGATTAGTTTACATACTGTGTTGTATAAAAATATATATGATAGAGATGGACTGAGAGAGAGATATGCATACTTAATGAAAGAGAAACACTGTCAGTGACGTAATTCTCTGTGTAAGGGACTAGGGTGTCTACCACATAGGGTAATGAAACTGAATTATTTCATCACTCTCTCTCTCTGTCTCCCTCTCTGTGATAGAGTGATGATGCCAACTCTGTCTCCGTTTGCTGGTTTCTCTGCCTCCACCCTGAGCGAGCAGATTAAACTGGCCGAAATTTTCAGCCTGCAGGCCACCATGACCCCCTGCGAGGTCACGCACTCAGGAAAGAGACCATTCAGCCTTCTGCAGAATGAGGTATACACACACACACACACACACACAGACAGTCTAAGTTCTCTGCTGTTGAAATTTTCAGTGTTTTTGTTCTAAAGTACATGATCACCACCTACTGGACAAAGTTTAAAACTGATGTTTTTATAATTGGTACACGCAGAATAATTATAATGTGTATGCGGTTTTAAGTAGCTTGTATGTCCGTGCTGTTTTTCAATCAGATGGCAGATGAAGAAGAAAGGAGAAAGAGGAGGAGAGAGAAGAATAAAGTCGCAGCGGCACGTTGTCGCTACAAAAAGAAGGAGAGAACTGACTTTCTCCAGAAAGTGAGTGAATATTAATATTAACCGCGTGTTTAAACACTAGTACTGAATTCTACATCACAGTAACGTGATGTAACTGCATTCTGATTGGCCATACATCGATTAAACAGAAAAAACAGCGATTTACATAGAATTAATGCTGTTTTTCTTATGCAATTGCTCCCTCTAGCGTTTACACTGCACACTTCCCTCTAGTCCCAAGGTCAGGGGTTCAAGCCCCACTATCAAAGGGATTTCACTGCTGTCCTCCCTGTGCAGCTAACTGGGTTATCAAAGGCCAGCCATGTCTCTCACTGTCTGTGGTGAGAGGCATGTAAAAGAACCATGACTTACGTAAAGAGTAGGTTGCATTGCCGTCAGTGTGTTTCTGCCCTGCGTGCGATGGCCTGGCGAGCTGCCCAGGGTGTACTTTGCCCACGCCCAGAGTCAGCTGAGATGGGCACCAGCCTTCCCGACACCCTAATTCGGATTAAGCAGTTCAGAAAATGAATGAATGGATGAATGACTGCCCTTTAGTGTTTACACTGTGCTACTACAAGTCAGCTTCTGTAGATACATTAAAAAACATCTTCCTGTTTTCTGTTGCTAATGAAGTATTAAATGCTGCAGAATGTCTCACTATGTCTTTTTATGTGTTCATGTTTCAGGAGTCAGAGCGTTTAGAGATCGTGAACTCTGAGCTGAAGTCTCAGATTGAAGAATTGAAACAGGAACGTCAGCGTCTCATTCACATGCTCAACCGCCACCGTCCCACCTGTATCGTCCGCACTGGCAGCATTCAAACCCCTGAGACTGAGGAGAACCCTCTGTTGGAGAAGATCTCAGCATCGTGAGACATTTCCGGAGACCTGCAGGAGGATGGAGTGGAGATTTCACCCTCAGCCAGATCACTTCCTGGGTTTGTGGCAGTTTGAGATATTAGACACACTCTGGGTGCTTTTATAATTAAGAAAGAAAAGCAGTTACATCCTGAGAAGTGGAAAGTTTCTCCAAAGTAACATGAAGAAGTCTTGTAAGGACATTTGGGAGGTTTTTTAAACCTCAAACCAAAAAAAATGAATACAGACCACTTCCTGTTTTGTTTCTCAGCAATGAGATGAAGACTGAGGCACTGGACGTCTGTAATTTTTATTTATTAATTTTTTCCCCCTTTTATTATTTTTCAGGTGAATTTGTGGAATTTATTGTCATTTAATGTCTGTGATATTTTTTTCGTAGACCTTTAGGAGGCAGGGAAACAGGAAGTCTCACATAGCCTCTGACAGAGACTGACATGAGACAGAAAGGAAATATGCAGAGGTTTTCGGAGGTAAAACAGTTTTTACTTCAAAAAGCAGACTGACTTCCTCACGTTGAGACACTCACAATGGATGGATGTGTGAACTTTTTTGAGAACTCCATCTTAGTCCACATTTGTTTTAGTCATAGACCATGTAAGATTGTCTCTACTTCAGTGCATCGACTTCCTGTCTGTACAAGTGGAAGTCACAAAAGACGCGGTATGTAAATCTGAGAAGCATTTACCCAAAAAATATAAACTATATTTCTAATACATATGCTTCAGAACATCACTACTTTTTCATTAGAAAAAACCACATTCTGGGCCATAAACAAAATGGCAGACAGAACAGTTGATAATGAGTATTGTTTTTTTGTTTGTTTGTTTTAACTGTGGTACAATGTAGTATGACTGTGCAACTTGGGATATAGTCACAAGCTAGTTAGCATGCTAATCTGAAAATCTACATTGTCGCTGCTAAGTGTTCAGGTTGCTAAATGCTGCATATTAACATGTGGAACATGTCTGATATATGATGTTTGACAAAAGGGTGAAAAATGGCTAAAAACATGACTCTGTGTTATGTGTAAGATTCTGCACATTCACTAGATGGCGTAGTTGATACTACAGTACATGTGCTGAATGATTTTTTTTGTTTGTTTGTTTTTGAATTAAAAAAAACCTGGTATATCAGCAGGTTTTATTTAAGCAGAGCTAAATTTATAGTTTTTAAACCCAAAAGCCAAAATATACCATCTAAGTGGTAATCGAATTGATGATGATGATGCAGTTTTTATTGCAATAAGTGATATTTTATTTTGTATATGAATCAAGTACAGCTATGCATCAGCCATGTCTGATACTGAATCCCAGTGTGTGATTGTAATATTTGTATGATATGTGTATTTTTATATGATATCCTGTATTTACTGAATTCTCCATGAAACACTTTCTTCTGTCACTTGACGTGACTACTCTACTGTAATATACTTTTTTTTTTTTTTTTATAACATGTTGATGTGCTGAGAACTGCTGTGCGGAGTCTCTCGGATCTGTCTGTTACAGAGTAATGTCTTTTGTTTCATATTGAGAGTAAAATAAAAATAAACGAACATGACAAACTTGTGTGCAATTGTTTTTTTTTTTTTTTAATTTATAAATGCTTTATTACATTTATTTTATTTTATTAAAAATATATATATACAGTTACAGGAGAATGATACTATAAATCCTGGAACAATGATCATTTCTCATGAATCACTGTAACATGATCATAAAAAAACAATTAAATTTAACAACAGACTGTAACAATTCAGAAACACAAAATGTAGCAGAATATGTAATATAAGAAATGCACTCTCATGTACTCATTTACAGAACCACTTACTCCTAGTAGGGTTGCAGGATGGCCTGGAGTACATTTCAGCCAACGCTGGGCAAAGGTGGGGTAATAATGGAATGGAAGTGGCAGGTAACCAGATGAGCTTCACCTGTGTCTGATCACCAGCAGTCTACTAACGTATGTTACAACAAAGCGGATGAGAGAGAGAGAGAGAGAGAGAGAAAACATGGATGTGTCTCAGAGTGAGATAGAAAAGTTAAAAAAAATAGCTAAATGAGTTATGACTGCTGTAGTTGGATGTATCAGTAGAGGTGATGACGGAATATCGGGCTGCTGTGAACACCTTTGTCACATGATGTGAGCTGAATCATCTGCAGCATAATGCGACAAAGACCAAGGAACTAATTGTGGATTTTAGGAGATCCAAAACACCAGCGGCCTGTTTTCATTGAGGGAGTCAATGTGGAAATGGTGGAGTATTACAGATAACTTGGAGTTCATATTGACAATAAACTGGACTGGGTTAAGAACACTACCACACTTTACAGGAAGGCCAAAGCTGTCTCTATTTTTTGAGGCAGCAAAGCTCGTTTATTATTTGCCGAACACTGCTCAAGATGTTTTATGAGTCTGTTGTGGCCAGCATCATCCTGTATGCTGTTGCATTCTGTGGCAGTAGGCTGAGAGCTGCAGACGTAAACAGACTGAATAAACTGATCCGCAAGGCCAGTTACGTTGTGGGGATGGAGCTGGACTCTCTGACGGTACTGTCAGAAAGTTGAATGTTGTCCAAAATTAACAACCTGCATTGTTATGTTGTTGTTATGTTGTACCGCTTCACAACCTGCTGATCAGCCACAGGAGCACATTCAGTGAGAGACTGATACCACCTAAATGTACCACTGAACGACACAGGAACTCATTCCTAACTGTGGCCATTAAACTGTACAACTCCATATAGCGACATACACTGTTATACATTTAAATTTTTCACTACATTTATATTCTACTGTTTATCATATTGATAATACTTTACATATTACTCACTGAAACGATTAATTCTGTATCTGTTTATATAGATATTACTAACTTCTAATTTTAGACTTATACACACAGACACACACATATATGTGTATGTATGTGTCTATGTAGATTTTCATATGTGTAGATTTTCATCTTTTCATTTTTGATTTTGATTTTCATAATTTTTATCTTTATTTTATTCTTTGCTTGGTATGGAGCAACTATGTGCACACAGTTTCCTCCGAGATCAATAAATTATTTTCATTCTGATTCATATATGGAAGGGGGCCTGACCTTGTTAAATGGGACACCTTACATGTGTGATGCATGTTTTCTGTGGACCTAAAGAAATCCATGTAGGTACTTCGCTCCGGTAAATGCATGCTGCGGTTAGCAGAAGCATGGCCGGTTTGGTTGGTTGTTGTGGAACAATTTCAGTGGAAAAAGCCTGCAAACAACAGAATCGGTAAAGAAACTGAAAAAAATCATAAGAGACACCTGATACAGACTTTAGATACTAAACACTGGAAATCGACATCACTGATAGAACAACCTTAAACCTGTGGTCAGGCATGAAGGTGGGAAATTGGGCTAAGCTTCTGCTTGACATGCAAGTTGTCTCATAACTTGTGAACTGAAACTGCCCGTGTTGTTTTGTTTTTTTAACCAATTAGGTATTGCTCTGTAGATGTACTCCATGGGTGTGTAGATGGGTCTCATAACAAAGCTATGTTTATCATAATAAACGCCTTTTCTTATTAGTTACCTCTGCTGACAGTAAGTATTCATGCAATCAATTAATTAAGTGTGTGTGTGTGTGTGTGTGTGTGTGTGTGTGTGTGTGCTGGTGGGCAGTTCAGAGCAGGTATTGTGGCGAGTTGATGGCCTGGTGAAAGGGTGTGTGCGTATATGTGTGTGTTAATAAAATATTTCAATGGAATGAACTAAAATATATACTAGTCTTCACTACTTCCTGGGCTTTTTGGTTTAACTTTAACAGATGTAAAAGAGGCTCTGTCATTGGTTAAATTATTTTCTTTATTTACACAATCAACTGCAGTACTGCCCGGCCACGGCGTAGTGCACTGTGGGATATCTGTGGGACCTAGAGTAGTCAGAGTCGGTCCTTTGCTCAGGTAAGTACATGATGTGGTCGGCTAAGGCTAATGGTTTGATGGGTTCGGTGCTTGTGCAAGGTTAAGGTGACCGACTGCCTTTAAATAGGAAAGTGAGAGTAGAACACGCACACTGTTCCTTGACTCCTCATGCCCCAGAATATTACTACACTGTAATGGAATGGAAGAATAAATAATACTAAATGTTGTGCGGTATATTTGAGTAATATCTTTTGCACAAACATTATACAGTAATAAAACTATGTGAATTTTGTTTTAGCTTAAAGCAGCTGAAATGCACAGTAATGATCTATCATTATGATGTTTTATCATGATAAACAAATCTGAAATATTCATGCAGTAAAATCATATAATCACATACTGCATCTGCAGCTAAATCAGCTTCATGTGCTTCATAACTGAGATAATATTTGATAATATTTTCGGTTTAATCATCCTTAATTTGTCTGCTTGCTGCCGCCATTTGGATCACACATGTGACCTTCTGTTCATCAGCTCTGATTCTCAGAAAAAAAGTGTCTGTCGTGGGTGGCTGCCATGTGTGTGTATGTGTGTATGTGTGTGTGTGTGTTTGTCTGATGGCACCTTGAGAACACTCTGCTCCTAACACCATCGGAAAAAAATCAGCAGAAAGCGAGGGATGAGAAAAAAGATCAGAATATTATATTAAAGTGTTAATTTCTCTTTTAAGTTTGTCCTGATTAGCTGAAGTGTTCACTTCCAGATTTGTGTCACGCAGATGCTACATTGTCAAATTTACATTTAAACAGAGATATTATACAACTGTTTGTTCTTGTGATATTCACTTCTTCTTTTTCTTCTTCTAATCCAGTCCTTTCTTTTCACTCCCAGAGAAAATCACAGCATCTTCATCTGTGCCGCTTCCAGCTTCACCTCCTGTGTTTTTTTGTCAGCACTGTTGTCTCCAAACTGAACAGCATATCTGACCTTAATACTGTCTTGTAAATCTTTCCCTTCACTCTTGCAGATACCCTTTTATCGTAAATCACGGCAGCTACATTTCTTCACCAATTCCACCCTGCCTGCACTTCTTCACTTCTCTACCATACTCTCCAGTACCATGGCTAGTTGACCCCAAGTATTTAAATTCATCAACCTTCATCACTTCTATTCCTTACAGCTGCACTCTTATATCGTCCTCCCTCTCATTCATGCACGTGTTCTCTATTACTCATGATGACTTTCATTCTTCTTCTCTCCGGTGCATACCTCCACTTGTTCCTGCAATCTCTACACATCACAGTGTCATCTGCAAACATCATAGTCCATGGAGACTCTTGTCTCTTAGCTTGTTGGTCAACCTGTCATTGGCCATTGCAAACAATAAAGGGCTCAGAGCTGATTCTTGATGCACTCCCGCCTCCACCTTGATCGAGTCCATCATTCCTGCCGCACACCTCAAGGCTGTCATACTGTCCTTATACATATCCTGTACAACACTCACATACTTATCTGCCACTCATGACTTCCTCATACAACACCACAACTCCTCTCTTGGCACTCCGTTGTACGCCTTCTCCAAATCTACAAACACGAAGTGCAACTCCTTCTGTCCTTCCCTGTACTTCTCCATCGACATTCACAAAGCAAATATGGCATCTGCAGTTCTTTTCCTTGGCATGAAACCATGTTTACAGACCTCTCTCAGGTTCACAACTTCTCCTCCCATCCTTACTAATCCCTCACAACTCCTGGTTCACTCTCTCCTTCACTCTTTCTAATTTTCTTCATTCATCAGCTTCTCACAATAACCCCTCTCACCTAATTTCTCATTTCATTAGAAATTTTTGTTGAAAGTTGTTTTGTTAATGAACACAGTGTGTGGCCTCATTTCCTCTGAAATAGAAAGAGGTTTATTATGAGTAAAGATCTGAAACCGCAGATGCATGAATGGTGAGTTCTGCTGTACTAGGTTTACTGGATCTCCTCCTACACACACATACACACACAAACACACATAGAGGCGGGTTAACTGTGTCTCCTGGCTGTTTTCCGCTCTGACTGCAGGATTGTTTTTGAAACTGTGTTCAGATGCTAAATGTCACATACAAATACAGGATGAGGGGCATTGGGGAAGTACATGAGTTATTATTTTGTTATTTTTATTTGATTTATTCATATTATGTTATTATTATTGTTTTTTTACAATAATTTTTTAAAAAGATTTTTATGAAAATAAACTGTTTCTATAATATGAATCTTAGAATGGTTGCCAGGTGATTGTAAATTTGTGACTGTGTAGGAGTGTGAAAGTGCATGTTGTGTTCATTCACAGGAAATGAGATTTATGTATGATGCAATGTTGTTATAATAATAAAAAAAAATGCTTCAATAAGTGGGGGTAGCGGTAGCTTGGTGTTAGGGTGCTGGTTTAGCTGATCCCAATGCTGGGGTTCTAACCCCACTACCAACGGGTTGTCACTGCTGTCCCCCAGTGCAGCTAACTGGGTTATCAAAGGCTGGCCATGTCTCTCACTGTCTGTGGTGAGAGGCATGTAAAAAAAAACATTGCTGATTTTCGTCAAGAGTAGGCTGCATTGCCGTCAGCGTTGGCTGAGATGGGCGCCAGCCTCTTCATGACCCTAATTAAGATTAAGTGAAAATGAATGAATAAGCAGATTTTTTGTATTCGTTAAATATAATCTCTTTCAAAGTGTGATCTGTTTGGTAAAGCAAAGCACTTATTTTTTATTACATATATATATATATATATATTCTGTTATATGTTTTGATATATATTTTACAGTAAAGTAGTATATACCTCCATGATCTGAGAGAATCGTGATGAGCGTGGAGGGTCATCGGATCAAATCGTGATGAACTTGAGGGAACTTGAGTGGACTCCTGATGATTGTGATGATCGTGGCAAAAGTCCTGCAAAAAATTTTCCCACAATTAATACGATGTATTACAATCTGACGCCAATCATGTTCGAGGATGTAGGAAGCGAGATAGAGTGAAGTAGAGCTTAACAGACCTTTACAGAGAGTAACAGAGCATAACAGACCATGATGTGTTATTGTAGGGGATCTTGATGAACTTGAAAACACGATTTCTTCAAGTTTCATCTCTTGGGTGCACCCTCCTTTTTTTAATACTGAAATCAGGCTCTAAGCATGGTCATAAATTGTGGAGCTCCACACTTTTTTTAATCACAGAGATCGCGGACATTGTGCCCCAGTGTAAACCCAGGGTAAGAATACTAATTGCTGGTTTTGCAGCTGGACCTTTGTCCATCTTCACTTGATATAAGACCATACAATAGG
The DNA here is from genome assembly GCA_039654305.1 of Porochilus rendahli. Lineage (NCBI taxonomy): Eukaryota > Metazoa > Chordata > Actinopteri > Siluriformes > Plotosidae > Porochilus > Porochilus rendahli. Next base: position 13,798,413 of record JBCNYG010000020.1, read on the forward strand.
AGATAAATCTGGACTGCAGAAGGCCAGTCAACCACACTATGTCAATGAATTATGTTACAACACAAAATCTTAAAGCTGGTGTAGCTCGAGTAGAATGATGCCTGGCAAGATCCTACTAATACAAGCATGGACTTTCCAAGAAGAAACATTGCCTCAAGACACATTGTATGTCTCTCTTAAAATCCAATAAATGCCAATGTATACCCACTACCTATGCTCCCATGCTACTGTATATTTCATATATAAAACTTTACATTTGGTAGATGCCCTTATCCAGAGCGTCTTGCAATTATCATTATACAACTGCGGGTTAGGGGCCTTGCCCAAGGGCCCAACAGTGGTGATTGAAGCGCTGACCTTTGGATTAATAACCCATCGCCTTAACCACTAAACCATCACAGTTTTAATCACTTTACACAAACAATAGTGATGATGTGAAACGTTCTTTTTAGTGTGAGCATTCGCTTACAATATCCAAATCCAAAATCAGTATTATGCTTTGTCGTTGTAAATGATGATGTTACAAGTGCAGAGTGGCTGGTGTGACATCATCTCTGGGAAAGTGTGTGTAGAGTCTGTATTAGTGGAGGTGGAGCATTACTGTCAGTAACTACAGGCAAGAAAACACACACTGTGATATCTACATTTATTTAGTAGCACACACAACACCACACTCACAAAAGGTTGCTGGAATGCAGCTGTTAAAAAAAAAAAATATATATATATATATATATATATATATATATATATATATATATATATATACACTCACCCACACACACACATACACACACACACACATACACACAAATAGAAA
>JBCNYG010000020.1:13849976-13864179 GCA_039654305.1 Porochilus rendahli
AGATCACAGAGCAACAATCCACCACTGTCCAAGAGTGGAAATGGGGGGGGGGTTGTTAGGTGTTCTTATAGCAGTGTAATGGTAGAAGAAGAGTTTATTAGTGCTGGGTGCAAGCAGGGACTCCGGCATGACATGCCAGCATGTGGAAAAGAGGGAGGAGCTGACTGCTCAGACAGTGAGAGAGAAAGCGAGCAGAGAAAGGAGTCGGGTCAGAGATGCTCTTCTGAAGAAAACCAAAAGATTAAAAAAGCCAATCTATGAGCACGATTGAGGTATAAAAAGGAGGCAGCTCACATCCCGAAAATGAAACTTGACAAAAGAATCATGTTTCCAAGTTCATCAAGACCCCCTATTATGGTGCATTAATCTTTAAGGTCTGTTAAGATGCACTGCTTTCCACATTCTGTCACGATTGGTGTCAAATTGTAATACATTATAATAATCCCCTGCATGCAAACATACAGATTTTTGTATGAAAGTGGGATGGAAATCCAGCTGGTCACCGGCTTAATTTGAAAGCCCTGTATATAATGTATGTCTAATAAAGTAATAATACAAATAGAGAAGAGTGAGTATGTAGATCAACAAAATAATAGCTCTTTGTACAACAGGTAAACAGTAATAGAAGGCAGGAAATCGGGAAACCTACTTTCTAATTATGACACTATAAATGCACCATAAGTTACACTGAATGGTAACCTAGATCTAATCTAGCCTCTAGATCCAGATAACTTCTAGTAATTACTCTTAGCATGTTGAGAGAAAACTGCTAAAAATAAAAAATACATGACTTGACTGTCATTCACAGCATCTAAAAACTTCCAGTATCAACCACCGGAACCATGAATTGTGGTCATTGCAAACTTCCTACAACCAGAGAGGAGGAGCTCGGGATGAATTTTTTTTAACAATAAAATTCACTTTTTATCCATTCTGTGTATTAAATTTTAAATTCTTGTTTTGCATGACTGTGCATGTTTTTGTTCAGTGACTTATTTCATTTGTTAATTTACGTTCGTAAGGAGCTGATTAATTTCAGAACTGCATGCCATGTGTCAACTCTTAATAAATGTTCATAACTGCTTTCACGTATAAAAACAAGTAAAATATTTAATATGCTATTAAAATATTATAAATGTTTACTTAAATAAAGAACGTTCAGCAAGAAGCCTTTAATTTTGAACAGGCAGTGGTTTGGCAATGCATCTCCTGTATTTTGTGAGTTATTTTAAACTCATTTTAAAGCTGCGTATGCCTTTACAGATGGCCATTTTATATGACCGCGTGCAGGTTCTACTACGTTAACGCTGATTTAAACACCTTCGTAGCACCAATTAACAACAGTGTAGGATGTTAAGGTTTGTCAGGTCAGCTGATGTGTTCTTTGTTAAGTCACAGGTTGTCATTTCAAGTTGTGCTATTTTTTTTCAGAAATTATAAGCAAAATACTGATGGCCAATTTAAATGTGAAAATAATGCTATAATCATTTGAAAATGTGTGTATTTAAGATCAATTTTCTTTTAAATAGATGCTCAGAATTTACCATTTGACACCACATTTGCTTGGTTTATTGGGCCCTGTGGACCCGAACCCCGTGGATCCTAGTGGGGGGGGCTGCTCCCTCCAGATCTCCATTTTTCCTTGGCATCTGTCAATTCACAGCCTGGTCAACGAGACCATTTAACTGGACTACTGTCCTTGTCCCAATATACAAGCACAATGCAGGAATTAATTTATCATCCGAATGTTCAACTCTGCTAAGATAGTTAAAAATATGCCCACTTTTAGCTTGTTGATATTGTACTTTTTTAAATAAATCACAGACCAAAGCACTTGACTAATGGCAGATTAGTTCTAAAGTTGAGCTGAGAGATACGTTTGAAAGAATCACTCTCTGTATCTGTGCTCCTGTGAACTGTGATGGTGGTTTGACCTAAACGATGCCATACTTTAAGATACTAATTGTTTTCTGTAGGAGGTAATGGTGTTTTCTGGTATTCCGACTCTCAACGAAGGATTAATCATGACCGCACTTCAGTGTTATGTCTGTACACATCACTGTTAATATCAAAGTTGATAAACTCAGGTTCAGGTTTTTTCGTTGGTAAGCTGATAAAATTAATTGGGTTTAATTCTGTGTTTGTCTGAGGTGAGGCACATGCAGCGTAGACCTCATGTATGTTCGCACTGAGCAGTGGAGGCTTGTTAGACTAGCATATTGATGGTCTGTTTGAATCTGCTGCTCAAAGCACATGAGTATCTGCTTGTCATTGGCCTCTACACTGTTATTCCTCTTCACTGTCCTCTGGAATAAGTGTTATTTCTTCCCAGGAAATGTAATTTACAGACACTTACGCAGCGCAAGCTATTTAATTGCCTCTTGCATCCAGCCTGTTTCGTGGTTGCCCACTCGTCGTCCACTCGGTTTCCCATTCCCCTGATGAGTGGGCAACCCTGAAACAGGTCTGTAGGGATCAAATTGTAGTAATTTTTTTCCTTATACCACATTTAGCTCTACTTCACTGTATCGAGCACTGTCTTATGGAAAATTGACTAAGGATTTTATATATATATATATATATATATATATGTATGTGTGTGTGTATCTTACACTTCCTGTGATTGGCTGGCTGATTTTTAGTGCAAGGGCAGGTACTGTGACTCAGTTGCGTGTAATTGGCTGACATGTTTCATGTAGTGGCTTTATGGAGTTAATATGCAACAATATGTAAAAATCAACTATGTGGTAGATTACTTAATGTCATATATGTATTTAGCACTCCGGTGTTGCAGCGTCTCTAACATCAGCTAGCTAGATTTATTAGGGATGTTAAAAAACAGTTTATTAGAAATGTTATTTAATATTTAACACTTTGTGCTCTGCGATGTGAGGATCTCAGTGACATTTAAAAAATGGGGTCAAGAAACTGTAGAAACCATAGTGTGTACATGTAACTAACTGACGCTAGGGTGGGGAAAAGCTGCTGCTCATCTGATTTACTAAAATGTCAGGTATTATACCCATATTCAGACCAACATTTCGGATACCAGGGGAGCACCAAAATATTCTTAATCCAAAAAAACTTCACAGTTCTTCAGGAAGGTGCTTCCCCACCTCCCCCTCAAACCCTGATTTTGAATGCGCATTAGGTGGCTTGTTGGAGCTTTTTTTTATTTTATTTTTTTTTTAACACTTTCTTTGCCTACTCTTCTCTGATTAGTCACCTTCCTGAAGTGGGTTGTCTTTCTCAGTGTTCTGGGAGGCAGATCAGGATGGGTAGCGATACAGCAAGCTATTCAGAACGCCAGGCACACCATGATGCACTACTGTCATCTTGTGATTACAAGCCAGCTCAAACAGCCCAGAGAAAACTTAAACGTGCATTAACACTCTGCCGTCTTCTAACACAGCTTTTTAACACTGTAACAACATTTATGGGTCAAAAAAGTGGAAAAAGCATAATTTCTCCCCTTTAAGAAGACACCTGCTTTGAGGTGTATTATTTATTACTGTACATAATGCCTTTTCTCATAGAATAAGAAGCATGTAATCATTTTTTGATGTGGACATCTTGCCTGTTTTGATGACATCACACGTGTTACACCTTGTGCAGGTATCTGATGTGCAGTCACGCTGAGGACCTGAGAGCCAAGGCCGAATGGGAGGGAAAAGGAGTGAGTTCACGCTCCAAACTGTTGGATAAACTACAGAGTGAGAGAACACACACACTTTATCAACAGTATAGGTGATGTAGGAGATACTCTAGATACTCTTATTGGCTGTATTTGTTAATTTATCATGTGTGCAGCATACCTCCCGCCCTCGGTGATGCTGCCCCCCCAGAGGTTACACACACTCCTGCGTCAGGCTGTGGAGTTACAGAGAGACCGCTGCCTTTATCACAACACCAAGACAGACAATAACCTCGACTCTGTTTCACTACTGCTGGACCACGTTTGCAGCAGGTACACACACACTAAGGCAATGGGCAGAGAACTGAAGAACTGTTGCATTTCACACAGTAGGATCTGTCAGAACTGAGAAAATGTTGCTGATGTTTTGTTGGACTTTGTTTGGTGAGTGTCTATGTATGGTGGGATACAGATGGTCCCTCATTGCTTGCTACTTTTCATTTCCTGTCCTGTGTGTATGTTGTTGATGTTCAGGAAGCAGTTACCATGTTACACCCAGCAGATTCTGACCGAACACTGTAATGAGGTTTGGTTCTGCAAGTTCTCCAACGATGGCACCAAGCTCGCTACTGGATCCAAAGACACCACCGTGATCGTGTGGCAGGTGGACTCGGTCTGTACTCACCTGTTTTGTCAGTCTCTATAAGCCTTCACTAAGACTCTGCTGTGATCGTGTGCTCCTGTCTTCACTTTGTCAGGACACACATCAGTTGAAGTTGTGGAGGACGTTGGAAGGTCATGCATATGGAGTATCTTACCTGGCTTGGAGTCCTGATGACATGTACCTCATTGCTTGCGGCCCAGACGATTGCTCAGAACTCTGGCTCTGGAACGTACAGGTAATTCCGTAACCCACAGCTTTATTCTGCTACCACTTCTCCTGGTAATTCCACATGTTGTATATACCCTTACCTGTCCTCCAGATAACTCCACATGGTATATAATTACCTGTCCTCCAGGAAGCTCCACATACTGTTTGTACCCCTACCTGTCCTCCAGGTAACTCTACGTAGTGTATGTACCCATACATGTCCTCCAGGTGTCTTCATCTAGTATAGACCCATTTACTGGTGATGTCACCAGTCACCTGAACCACCAAACCTGATTCTTATGGTTGGAAAACAGAAGAATGTCATCCTTTTGTTCAGTTCATGCATGGAATACCAAAAAATATTATTTTAATAAGGTAAACTTTTTGCCGGTTAGTGGTTGTGCTTCAGAATGCACAATGCGTTTTTTGTTAAAGATTAGGGCATCAGTTTTTTTACCAATTTTCGAAGGATAGTAACAGAAATTATAGTTCAACCGGCTCTCAAGCGAAGATCTTTGAATGATTTTCTTTGGGAAACTTCCAAGTACGACTAACTCTGCAGCAAATGTTTATTAATAGGTATGTTAAACTCTGTGCCTGTCAGTGCCCATCAAGTTCTGCCTTTGTTTTCTTTGTTTTCTTTTGGTGGGGGTATTCAAGTACTAGCAGTTTTAATGTGATAAACAGAATTCCACTTAGTTGCAATGCCTCAGAGGGCACAAAGCATATTTTAAAATCTGACCATCTGTTTTTACTGATTTCTTAGGGAGAGCAGCAGAAAATTAAACTGGCAAAAGCCTCTCAAACACCCAGTCCTGAATGAGCCTTAAATTTTACTACTTACTAACGCAAGTGCTTTCCTGTGAAATTTTTTTTTTTTTAACGGCTCTTGTATCCAAAACCTAGAGGACTTTACCGATGGTAGTTTTTCCCTAGAGAATAAAACTGACTAGTGACTCATACATTCCATATGGGGAGTTCTCTCTATTGATTTGTATTTTCCAATGAGAATACTTAAGTGACAGTCAGCAACAGCAGTCTACATGCACGGTCATCATTTTTAATCATTAAACTCAATTAATTTTACTTCACCTCACATGTGCAACAAGTGTGTTATCACATGTCCTTTTTATCTTGTGAGGTTTGTATATAATTTATCAAACTGTATATCATTTGTCAAACAAAATCATTTATCATGTCTGATGATTCTTGAGAAAGTCCATAGTATAAAACCTCCTGAACGTGAACGGGTTTGTCGACTTTTAGTGATTTGTGTGTATCAGATAGGACAGTTGTAAATATCTGTGATATTTACAGTTGGTCCCTTAGCCTGTAAACTTTTAGTTTTTAGCGATGCTATATGGATCAGGAAGTTTCTGTCCACCAGCAACCAGTCTATCATTATATCTATCCAACTTAACTTGGGCAAGTCTGTGGCTAATATTAAGTTTGTTGTTGATTTTTTTCATGAGACTCCCATCATTGTTCTATGCCTTCCTGACTGTGTATACATGAAAAACTTGAATCAAAACAACAGTAAATGGGTCTATTTAGCTTAAACTGTCCTTCAGGTAACTTTATAAGATGATGTATACCCCTGTCTGTCCTCAACATGATATGTCCTTCAAGCAACTCCATGTGGTATGTACTACCCTTCCGCTCTTCCAGGATACCTCCACATGATTAATATCCCTACCTTTTTTCCAGGTAACTCCACATGGTGTAGTGTATATCCCTACCAATCTTCCAGGTAACACCACTTGTTGGTGGTCAGAAACATGTTTAATGTATAATTCTACTCCTGGTGGACTTTTTTCCAACCGGTCCCCAGGGGCTGTCCTTCCTGGTGCTCTGTACGGTTAATTTCCCTCCAGGTAACGCTGCTTCTAGGGGTATTCTATTCATACGCTTTCTTTAGCTTTACTTGTCCTCAATGTAACTTTCAGGTATTCCGTGATCGTGATCTGTTCTGTTAAATCCACCCCCGGTGATCATTGTTACTTGTGCTTCACATAAACCCACCTATGTATGTTACCTGTGTTGCAGGTGATTCTGTTGGTAAAGGTGCTGCACTGCTCCTGCTCATGTAATTGTCTGAGTGTGCTGTAGTGTGGTGTTGGGTTAACGGTGTGTTATCACCCCCTGGTGTTCAGACAGGTGAACTTCGTACAAAGATGAGCCAGTCTCATGAGGACAGTCTGACCAGCGTTGCCTGGAATCCCGATGGCAAGAGGTTTGTTACAGGAGGACAGCGGGGACAGTTTTACCAATGCGTGAGTTGCTTTTGTTCAAATTTATCTGTCCTTCTATATGTCTCTTGGTGGGTCTTCACATCTGTGTCTCTGAGTGTATCTGCAGAGTTTAATTGTGTTCTGTTACAGGATCTGGACGGTAACCTGGTGGACTCGTGGGAAGGAGTGCGTGTTCAGTGTTTATGGTGTGTGAGCGACGGCCGAACAGTTTTGGCCTCAGATACACACCAACGTATCCGTGCCTACAACTTTGAGGACCTGACCGACAGAAACATGTAATCATTATCATAATGTTTTATACTGTAAAAGGCACAAAGTGCTGAGATTTTCTCCTGGACATAAACACCTGTTCCATGTAGATATAGAGAAAAAGGCTAAGCAGTGTTTGATGGACTAAACCTGTTCTGTGTGTTTTGTCTCATGCAGAGTTCAGGAGGATCATCCTGTTATGTCTTTCACTGTTTCTAAGAATGGACGATTAGCTTTGTTAAATGTAGCAACTCAGGTGAGGGTTGATAGATAGAAGATAACGTAGCTTGTGAATTTTATTATTTTTTTAAACAGTGCTGATGTGTGTGTGTGTGTGTGTGTGTGTGTGTGTGTGAATACAGGGAGTTCATCTCTGGGACCTGCAGGACCGTGTGTTGGTAAGGAAGTATCAGGGAGTGACGCAGGGCTTCTACACCATACACTCCTGCTTCGGTGGCTATAATGAGGACTTCATCGCCAGTGGCAGTGAAGGTACAGTGCTGACGTGCTGCACAATCCTGGACAAGAGCACAGCACATATAGGGACTAATCAAAAACTCAGAGAGTAGAATTTTATTAATTTATTTTTTAACAAAATGACCACCTTATCTGGATTCTGTTTAATTACCAGGTGGTTTACTGCCCTGCCCTTCTACAGTGTACTTACATTTTTAATAATCACACAGTCACACAACAGGAAATCCACTTATTTGTAGGTACTAACTGGTTTATGTATGTTTTTGTTTGTGTGTATGTGTCAGATCATAAGGTATATATTTGGCACAAGCGTAGTGAGGTGCCTTTAGCTGAGCTAACGGGACACACTCGCACTGTGAACTGCGTTAGCTGGAACCCGTGTGTGCCGAATCTGATGGCCAGTGCGTCAGATGACGGCACAGTTCGAGTGTGGGGGCCTGCCCCCTTCCTTCACACGCAGGAAGTGGACGCTTTCAACGGTAACCCTGATCTCTGAACACAGAATACTAAACTAATGTTCTGGATAATCTAATAATCTGGAACAGATACACTGAAATCTCTGTTTCTAAGACACACACACACACACACCACTTCACACATTATATTCACACATCAATACACAGACACACACACATTATCACACATACCACAACACACATTGTGCAACACACACTGCTGCACACAAACACAAAACTACGCACATCACTATGCACACAAATGCATGCTCATGTTTAATGAACTAAAACTTGTCCTTTTCTCTCTGGATGAAGTACAGTTGGAATCATAAGCATTAGGACAGTTTGTGTTGTGTTATTGGTTCTCTGTACACTAACATGGATTTGAAATGAATTGTTTTTGATCCTGTGGAAATGGGGGAATTTGCATAAAAATAATTCCTAGAAGGTTAATGCAGTGCTTTAGTTTAACCCCTTAAATTACAGCTGAAGGTCGATGTTTCAGTTACATCCTGACTACTGCTTTCATGTACTGAGACAAAAGAAATTATACTTTGACACTGTCCAAGTACTTACTGACCTAACTGTAAATTTAAACTTAAACATTCTCTCTCTCTCTCTCTCTAGAGAACTGCAGTAACATGGACAGTTGATGATGAAGTCCATTTTGGAGGAACAATCAAAAATGTCTAAAGAATCAATTCCACGTCAAGAACAAACGCAGAATAGACAATACAGAGTATCAACCTGCGCCAGCGTGTGTGCATGTGTGAGTGAATGTTTGTGTGGTGTGTTTGAGACTTCAAAAATTGTCACTGCGACTAAAGCTGTCTCCGTGGCAACCCAACAAATGTGCTAATTTTCTGATGATTAAAAAAGTGAAAGATGGAGGGACAGGGGGATGGAGGGGTAAAAAAATTCACCATCACAGTCACTCTTCTTTGTTTTTTTGTTTTTGTTTTTAATTTAAGCCATTATCAAATCTGAGCAGTTTATTTGGTTACACCTTTTTTTCGTTTACATCCCTACATCTATCCATCCATCCATCTTTCCTTTTGCAGATTCCCTCAGCTCTGACAGGGCCAGGGGTCAAAGTTATTGGTGTGTGTGTGAGAGAGAGTGAGAGAGTGACAGGAGGAATAGTTTTTATCCGATTCATCTGTGGAATAATGAAAAAGGCCGTTTTTTGTAACATTGTTTTTTTAATGCTAGAAAATGAGGGCTGTTTGGTTTTGGACATTTTTTTTGTCATGGCTTAAAAATCATAAATTTAAAAGAGCCATACATGTGAGGAGAGGATGAAAGTGCCCAAATAATAAATCCATATCTACTGTGACCCTTTGACTGTTGATGGAGACACCCAGTGTGGTGGTGGTGATCTCGGTGATGTCATCACAGAACGTTCCACCGAATCTCATTCATGTTCAGAAATAACGCTAGCCAGCTAACAATACAGAACACCTGGAATTTAGCTAACTGTGTACTCGCTATGCTAGCTAGCTTCGTCATGAGTGAATGAGCTGGCTTTAGCTAACCCAATTTTTAACGTTTTCAATCTGCTGTGTGAGAATCTACAATTTCAATCTACACATGAGAGAGTTCACCCAACCAGCAATGGCTGTGACTTTTGGCGGGGCGGGACCACTACAGACCCCCACACTGACTTCTGATCTAGTGCCGTTAGACTTCCTGTGTAGTCTATGATGTTCCACAGACTCCTCATATTTAATCTATGCAGCAAAACCCCGCCTACAAATTTCAATTGGCCAAATGGCTCTGCCTCCTAAATGTCATAATCTGTCCCTCTTCCAGGAACGCTTCCCCAGTAATAACTCATCGTGCTCCCAAGGATTTCAGCCATCCCTCGGTCTGCGACGCCCCGCCCCCACTCCTCATTTACATTTAAAGCATTTGGCAGACACTCATCCAGAGCGACTTACATTTACAGACTTTCAAAACCTTTTATAAGCTGAACAAGAATTAACAGCCACTTTAAACAAATTTAAATTAACTTGTTCTCTAAAACATCTCATTTACGACCTATGCAACAAAGACTTGCCCCAAAATTTATGGAAAGTACCACTCTCCACCAATTCTAGTGACCAGGCACGATTCATAGTGACCCCGCCCCTTCGCTTATTACTGTTTAAGGGATGCTCCCTTATTTATGACCTATGCAGCAAAGCCCCGCCCCTCAAAAAAAGGCATTTCACAGAAAAGCCCTGCCCCTTTTTGCGGTCCGGTGTTGGAGCAGTGTAAAGGGGAATTTTTCATTTTGCACTACATATCCGATCGTATTTCAGTGATTTTTCTCCCAGAAGCGCTGATATTGGTGAAATTCGCCAACGTTCTGGAAACTTCTAACATTGGAACAGTGTTAGTTTGAATTTTTACGCTGTCGGCGTGCTGTGTTTACCTATAGGTACATAAAGACATTTTTCAGGCAGTAAAGTTTTTTATGTGCTTTAGTGCTTCAAGTCCCGTCCCCGTTCCCCCCCCCCCCGCCCTTTTTTGTGACAAGAAACAATATTTACCATGGACTGATAGTAATCACTTCTCTGTTTTTAATACATTTTTCTTACTTTTTTGGGGTTATGAGTTTTCTTTTTTCTTTCTTTTCTTTTTTTTTTTTAGTTTTTTTATTTGGTTGCTCCTTTATTCCTGTATTATCATATTAAACTATAACCAGCCAAATTGTCTCCTTGTTGTTAATTTTATGATTTAACATTTATCATTTAAATAATTTAATTATTTTTTGTTTTTATTATTTAGATTTTTTTTCTTTGCTTCATTACATTCATGTCATATTTACTTAATGTTACTTGACAACTTCTAAGTGCACTATGGAGTGAGCAGAGCTGAAGGAGAAGCTCCGAGGCAATATGTCTGGCTTGGATATGATATTTTTCTTCTTGTATGTGCCATTTAAAGAAATAAAAAAATACAAAGGTTTTGTACTTTCAACAGTTTTACAGCCTATTCGGAAGATGTGTTTTCCCCCAGAGGGTTTGGATGGGATTTGATGAGGTATTTCCACCTCAGTTTGACTGTTTAAGCCATGCCCACATTATCTTTGGCTCTACCTTACCATCACCATTAAAGACATCTGCAATGGAATTTGGGATGTAGCACCTCAGCTTCTATATTATATAAGCTGCTACTTTAAATTGACCCCATGTTACATTTAGCCCTGCCCACAAGTCACTTTTTTTGACCACTGCTCCTTGGATAAAGATGTGCATGTTAGATGCAGTTTGAAGGACTATCACAAAAATCATAATGCATTTCTGCATTAACCTGAAACATTCTTTAAAATCATGAATGACAAATACAACTTTATATGTGCAGTGTCTGCACGCTCGGAGTGTAGGATATACACATTTACAAACTATCCATGATTAACCATTCCTCTGTGCTAAAATTTAGATTCTTAAGATGAGTAACATGAGGAAAAAAATTAAAGAACTTTCAATAATGAACCCTCAGATAAGAAGGTGGAGAAGCCCCATCACCTGAAAACCACCTGAGTGTTATGCAACTTCTCATATGACCTTTTTGGCTTCCCATAAGGTTGTGATGATTAGAGTGTAGGAATGTATGTGTGTGAGAGAGACAGACATTTGGGGAAATATAATGACTCTTTTACATGTTACCTCTGTTACTTCACCTGTGACTGTACTGTTTTGTATTGTTGTGTAGGAGATGTGTTCGCTAGGCATATTTTCAATAAAGCTTTCAGGGTTTTGAAAAATGCCATGTGCCATGCAACTGATTTTCTGTGTGAAATAGCGAATTGTGCAATCATTAGTACAGGGTCACCCAATAAAGCTTTCCACATTTCAAAGGTAAATTAAAAAAATAATTTTTTCAAGATAATCAAATTATGATTTGCACACACAAAACTTCATTCAGTGAAGTTTTTGTTCATCATGTTCTAAAGATGTCACCCTGCAAATGGTGGCTGTCATTGTCTACGCGCTCGGAGGCATTTTCTTAAGGCTGCCTTGGGTCAATGGGTCATGCTGGGTGAAACAGTGGTGATCTGCTGTCAGTGAGTATTCACTTGTGATTTAAGTTGGCTCCACAGAAAAAAATCTCAAATGGCAAGGTCAAAATAAAGGGTAAGCTACCCAACATCACCATGCAACAAGCACCTGATCCAGAAACATTTCCTTCAGCACGTCCAATCATCTTCGAGCTATGTGTGCGGTTACTCCATCATACTGAAACTACACACTGAGTTCTTTAAGCTTAAGGTGTTCTAGTTGTGGTCTTAAAATGTTTTCGAACATATCAATGTAATGGTCAAAGGTTATGGGAATACTTACACCACACTCTCCATAGAATAAGAAATTGTACTGAATGAAGTCTCGTTTTGTTTATCATTATTATTTTGTTAATCATTATCCTTTTTCCAAATTTACCTTTGAAATCATTTTGGGTACCTGTACATAAGTGAAGTGAGTAGAAATCACATGGCATTATGAGGGAATTCTTTAGCTATTCAGGGGACCTCAATGAATTACTTGATAGCGTAGTGTGATACCCTTGCATACTACAGGTTTAATAGCTAACAGGTAGTCTACTGTCTGACTACTAATAAATGCACACTGAGGAATTTGCCATCTGTCATACTACAAGTATGGAAGTAAACATTTTGACAATAAGGTGAAGAAGTAATTTTGTCTTAATTTATGTGGAGTGGCAGGCACGGAGCCATACCATCCATGTTTTTTTTTCTAACCATCATTGGTCAGACACCATTGGGAGCACTCTGCTTATACTGGACCCATGAAAACCCTGTGACGTGCCTGGTCTGACTGGGTCGGTACGCGTCATATTTTTGGTAATTCATAAATCCTTTGCAAACCACTTGAAGTTCCAATCACACACTCGAAAGATCCATTGTTCATTAACGTCAACTCATCTGGGTCTTCGAACAGCAGAAATACATGGTCGCTGGGATACATGACTGTGTGAAGTTTTGATTCAGCTTTAACAGTGAATTTTGGTGGTTAGTAATGGACCCCTTGTCTTTTTTTATTGACCTCAGGGTCTATAAATTTGTTCTATAACAAATGCACAAAATAGCAGAAATGGGATCAAGTCACACATGTGCAAGTCTCAAGTAAGTCCCAAGTATTTACTTCTTGGTCAAGTCAAGTCACATTATTGTAATTTTACCTGCAGAATACAATCTTAATAAAGTGAAAAGACAAGATATAAGTAACTGTCAGTAAACATCACTGGCCAATGTGCCCAATGTGTTAAAAAGATAATTTGAATTTGCTTTGTAAATACTCATGTTCAGTAAAATACCTCACAGAATCAAACTAAACAGTAATAACATCATACAATTATTTATTGATAACACACACGTGCAAAATAAAATGATTTTTGAACACTGAGTTGAAACAAATAACAGCTAATATTAAACTTTGTTAGACATTCTCTCTCTCTCTCTCTCTCTCTCTCTCTAAGACCCACACACCCTACCACACACTCTGTGTCTCTCTCACACACTTTCATATGCACACATATACTTACCCTTACACACACACTCTGTCACTCACTCACTCATTCCGCCCACTCCTTACTGTGATATTAAGCTAACATTAGCTAAAATGCCAACTAACAGACTATGTAAACGGGCTCTGATATAAAAAACAAATTGACAGGCACTTAGTACTGGGCTGAACGAGTCTTCAAATGTCGGACGACATTTGACGTTGTTGTCTGACTGTCTGTGATTTTCACGTTGCACGTCTTGCAAGCTGCTGTTCTTCGTTTACCGTCTTGATAGAAATCCGAAGGTGATTACCTTGGGTACAGCTGACATGTTGATATCTGGTGGTGGGCACTGCCTGGAGACCTACTAAGGCAGCCAACGTAGAGAGGGCGGGGCCGATTGATACGGCAAGCCGATTTCAAATTAAAAGCCTATGTTCGACAATCCAGCAATTTTACGTATCAACAACGTCACTCAAACTGAAAACATGATGTGAATAATAATAACAACACTCAAGTCATTCAAGTCATCGTGTCTCAAGTCAAGTCCCGAGTCTTTAACTTCCAAGTCCAAGACAAATCGCAAGTATTTAATTTTTTTTCAAGTCAAGTCCAGGGGCGGTTTCTTCATAAGGGAGATTGGGCGACGCACCACCAATGGGGGAAAATGAGGAAATTTGTTTCTTTCATATTCTTACACAATATTACGGTAGTTGTGACTCTCTGACACTAATCTGTCTCTGTATGAAATTGTCCA
>JBCNYG010000020.1:13939254-13951670 GCA_039654305.1 Porochilus rendahli
CAGGTAACATGCACACACACACACACACACACACACACTCCAGGTTACACACACACATGCGCACACACACCCCAGGTAGCATGCGTAGTAACGGCGTGCGCCCAGCGGCCCCGGGTAACACACTCACACACACCCTAGGTAACATACACAGACGCACGCATGCCATCTAACATACACACTCACACACCCCAGGTATGCACGCGCGAAACATCCCAAGCAAGCAAGCACACAAGTAACACGAATACACACAGGTTTTGCTTCATAAAGTAAAATAATTTTTGCTTTTTTTTGTGTGTGTGTTAGACCCCAGTGAGCAGTGTAAGATCAATGTAGAAGATGAGAGTACTCTGAAAAGCTCCAGACTGGGTGAAAGTGTGTTAGGAGGAACATTTGCCCACTGGGATGAGAATAATTTACCCAGGTGAGATTTATAATCATTTTTATAAATGAGATATGCTTCTAAGAAACATTATTTACACCCATACATTCACCATGCGTGTGTATGTTGCAGCTCCCTAGTGTTGGAGGACGTAGTGAGGGTAAGTGTGTGTGAACTGGAGGCCGACGCTGTTGCAGCAGACATCCTGAACCGTCTGGAAATTGAGAGTAAGCAGCTAGCGTTAGCATGTTCGCTTTGAGAATGAAGGGACTGTTTGGTGTGACTCATTATTGACCTCCAGCTGAGTGTTTACAGCTGCAGATCTGTGTGTGTGTGTGTTTGTGTGTGTGTGTAGATCAGATCGGAAGGAATCCCGGCCTGCAGGCCATCTGGGAAGACGAGAAGCAGAGACGGAGGGTGAGGAACGAGAGCTCACAGATAGAAACACCTCAATCCCAGGGTGAGACACACACACACACACACCTATCTCTCACTCAAGTAATTTGTGTTCTGATTGTACATGGATGTGTGTGTGTGTGTTGCAGAACGGTTGTGTGTTGAACTGGTGGAGAGCGAGCGGTTCTTCATGAAGAGGTTAAAAGAAAAGCTAAAGGAGAACCAATTTGATGTGTGAGTGTACACACACATACACACACTTCGAGAAAGAGAGAGATCTGTACTCTTTGTTTAAAAAGACCTGAAATCAGTTTTCACACACAAAGAAGGCATTAAGAGAGACAGATAGACAGCTGAAGAGAGATAGGGTGTAAGACAGTGTTGTAGGTGCAGGTAGACAGGATAACTGACAGGATAATTAACATGCACACGTCTCCTGAGTTCTGTTCTCCTTACACTCCTTACCTTAATTACTGTGTGGGGGGGGTGCTTTTCACACTGCTTAATTTTTTCCTTCTTCCCTTTTCTCCGGAGCATGCCTGCGCTACACTCCATATCTGTAAACCCTTTGTTTTTCTCACTAGGACACAGAGTGACATTACAGCTGATGATGAAGACGGATATGATGATGATGTTGATGATTTCCCTGACCTCACGCTTCATACTGATGATCTGAGTCCTGAAGATCCACCATTGGTACCTGCCAGCCAGGTAGAAGTGCACAAAGATACACCCACAGGTGAGACAGCAAACAACCCATGAAGTCATGTGAGAAAGTACAGAGTTATAAGGCATCTTGTTCACTGGCCTGTTGTCTGACCTGCTAGCTAGCCCACCAACTGGTGGATGGTTGATTGACTAGCCAGTATAGTTTATATTTCGTATTCATACACACTCATTAACTCTTCCTGCCTTTCTTTCTCCTTTAAGATAATAAACGGTTTGATGATAAAGCAGAAGTTGCTATTGTGGATGAAGAGGCCATTTTAAGCTTGTTGGAAAGCAGTCAGACCTTTCTGCCCATGTCTCAAAAGTCCAACAAATCCCTTATTCTCGGTACACAGTCATTCTTACTCGAACTTGAAAACATGACAATATGTAATTAAATTTAATGACAAGTATTTTCCTTGGGTTTTTTGTAGATAACAGCCAGGATCAGGCAATGGTGGACTTTCTTGAGGGACTCGCGGATCACCGATTTCAAAAAGACGTACCAATAACCGCTCCCCGTCAGGAGTTATCAGGAAGTCTTAGCTGCCCTTACAACAGTGATGAAGAAGAGGCAGTGCCTGAGCTTGAGAAAGAGGAGGCGGAGCTAAGCATAATGATGTCACAAAGATGGGATGCTGATATACCTGAACCATCGGCTGGGTATGGGACCCTGATTTCTCATTTCAGACTGCAGACTTCCCTGATTTGTGAACTGTACCAATTCTAGTAAGATGAAGTCTAATGTTGAGAGTTGTGACTGTTTTTAATTACTTTCGTCGTTTTTGTAGACTACTAGCGAAGGAAACAGGTGAAGGCTCCAGTGAAGAAGAGCAGGAGTTATTGGAGGAAGAGATGGACTGGAGTGGAAATGACAACCTTTTTGCTGACTTGTCCATTCCCCAACTGGATGGGGCCGCAGACGAGAACAGTGGTGTGTATCAATAAACTTCAACCCCCACCCAATTGAAAAATAATAATAATAGTAATGACCATTAACACTCTCCTATGATTAGTATTATTTTATAGATGATGCATGTATGTTGACTTTTTTTTTGGTACCATACTTTTGCAGATTCATCATTATCTGACAAAGGATCCCGAACTCATCCATCTCTTACCGCAAAGGATAAAGTGTTGGGCAGGAAAAATCACTTCCAGAGTGAAGCTGTTCATTTAGAGCCCCCATCTTCAGCTAAAGTCTTTCTTGAATGCAAACACCCTGAGAATAGACAGTTGCTATCACTTGATGAGGAGGAATCACCTGATGAGAATCTTCCTGATAAAAGTCAAGGAGCAAGTGAACCATTTACTGGTCTCAAAGTGAACACAGACATCCCATATATCCCACCAGTCAAGCACCCAATTCCAACAAATATGTCCCAGATCACTGCTGACATAATGGGTGCGCACCCACTTTACACAAATGAGAACGAAGCTCTAGGTGTTAACCAGCCAGATCCAGAGGGTGTGAGTTTTGGAAACTCAAAGCTCTCCCAGAGCCGCAAAAAGCATAGTTGCATCAAAATTGCTGAAAAGAATCACATTTCCGTTTTGCAGAATCACAGTTTTTCCTTGTTCTATTCTGAGCATAGGAACTGCCCCTCCAAAACCGAGCAGGAGAAAAGTGCAAAAGACTCTCCTGTGCTGATGAATATTGAACAAGCTCCAAGCTCAGTGAAAGACCTTGAGTGTCTGGTACCTCAAGAAGGCAGAATTGAGCAGGACAGTGAGGGTGATGTTGGGGAGCTTAAGATCAGATATGAAGACTACCAAGAAAATAAAACTGACCGAAAAATAGTGTCCCAGCAGGAGGCACACTACAAATTCTTTCCCAGTGTTATTCTGTCGAACTGCCTCACAAGGCATGTGAAGAAGCAGCTCGGAAGTAAGACAGATAGTGGTTGTAGTTTGGATCATTTGGAACAAAAAAGGTCAAGAATGAAGTTAAGCAGGAAAAGGAACAGCCAAAAAAAGGCAAGTCTGATTGAAAGTTGTCAAACTTCTAAATCTGTGGTTGCTGAAGGTTTTACCTCAATCACACCGTTTCAGTCAAGCGAGGAACCTGAGGAAAATGCTGAGATTGAACCCTGTGGCTTAACAAAAACTGATGATGTGGATAAAGCTTTAGTTCTAGGTTCTGTTGAGGAAAGTCTGACAGATCTTCCTGACAAAATAGCGTGCACCGAGTTGTCTAGTTTACCTGGCAGCAAGTACACATTGCGCACAAAACGTAAAATCCTGAATTATGACAGCGAGGATGGTGATCAGTCGAGTCCTTCTGCTATGAAACAAGCCAACAATCCTAAAGAAAACTCTTTAATTCATACTAATCGAAAAAAGAGGAAGTTATCCAAAAAAGAGCCACCAGTCATCATCAAATACATTATAATAAACAGGTTTAAAGGTCAGAAGAACATGTTGGTAAAGATGGCCAGGATTAAAGCAGATGAGCCACAAGTGGTATTAACGCCCAAGAAACTTGAGCATTATGATAAACTTGCCCCTCTGAAAGATTTTTGGCCAAAGGTCCCAGAGTCAACAGCTGTCAGATACCCTGTTCCTGAACCAAAGGTAAAGAAGCACCCCAAAAGGAAGGCCAAGGTTACACCCCAGTCAGGGAAAATTAACAACCTTCCAAAAACAGGTTTGGTAAAACGCAGCAAGATCAGTAGGTCTAAGAAGATTAAAACATTGCCGTTACCAAAACTTCCCACTCCTAGTCCTTGCTATAATGACCTCACTGATGACTTCTGCAAGGAGTATTCTGATGTGATGATGGATTTGGGTTATCTTTCTGAGAGAGCACCAAGCCCAACTGACCCAACCCCACCTCGATGCTGGTCTCCTACTGACCCACTTTTAGAGTCTGAGTCTAATGCTTGTTTGAAAAACCCACAAAGCGATCCTTGTCTTAACTCGTCATATGTAGGATTGTCCAGGACCCATTATGGTAGTAGGGGAAGAACATCTAAACCAAGAAAACCTGCTGTTGCAAGTCCAAAACAAAAAACTAAAACCACTATTAAGCCTTCTGAGCGTAAATCTACACTGCCTGAAGACATACAAATGAAAAAGAACAGCCGTAGAGCTTCAAGAAAACCAAAGAAAGACGTTGGGGGGAAAAGTAACAATAGTAAATCTCCATCTCTGAAAACTAGGAGGACGTTCAAGAAGAAAAAGGTAGAGAATTTGGAACAATCCTCTGTAGTTACAGAATCTCAAAATAATTCACAGACTTTGTATCCAGCTGACGACCTTCCACCAACACAAACCTCATCTGATGATTTGACTATTCATCAGTATCCAGGTTCCTGCCAGAACAGTCTTCATGTCAGTAGTGATTCTGAAGCACTACCATGTACCACTCAATCAAAGTCAGAGTTGGTCCAGATGAACACTGGAGATGAAAAGGTCATCAGTGTTCCTGCTTCACTACAACAAGGTTTTCAGTCTTCTCAAAGTGCTGCTACTCTTTCAGATGAGAAGAACACTGGATACCCATGCTCAGTTATAAAGCATAGTACCTCCAATCCAGTTCTACTCAGTGTAAGTGAAGAAGGAACTAGGCCATGTGGATTAAGACCTGAGACCTGTAGTGGAGAACAATCGTCTGATATTTATTATTCACAGCCAGACCCAAAGATGCGTGCCAAGCCCAGGAGACGTCAATCCAAAAAGAAGGTAGCGGCCTATACTGTTAAAACCCCTGAGATTATGACATCCCTGAATGTTTCAACATATGGACCTCAAAAGGATCTTGCTGAACTCCAGTCAGTGCCAAAGAATGGAGAGATTCCAGCTCATCCAGAGATGCCTTCTGGCATTGCAGTGTTGAAGGCACTGCTCCAAAAAAGACAGTTCAAAGAGGGACAATGCTCTCAGGAAAATAAAGTATTAAACAATGTTTCTAACACTAAACAAACTTCTAATGTTGCAAAACCTAAAAGAGCATCTTCAGCGACACCAAGAAAGCCCAGAATCTCGAGAACATCAGTGCCAAGAAGTGGGAAAGGAAAGACAGACAAACCAGAATGCTACATTCAATTAGAACCTCCCCTTTCAGATGGAAGCCCTGTGTTTTTGTCTGATCCTGGGTTTGACAGCTCTTACTCCATTGAAGATAGCTTGTCTCCTGAGGTTCCTCATAATTACAGTTTTGACATTAATGCTGTTAGCCAGGCCGACTTCTCTGGTCTGTATTCCGGTAGCCAGTTTGTTTTAACAGACAAAAACTTGCCTCAGAAGTTCCTCAGTGATATCAAACAGGAACCAGTGTCCTCTGTGGATTTGGAAAACAGACAAGAAAAGGTCCTAGATCATGTAAAGAGCATGCATGAGTCAGATAGACCACTTAGCCCAGAGCTCTTTGATAGATCCTGTAGTGGAGACCATATTGGAGAACGCATCGGTTTATCAAATGAGTTTGCTCTGTCTCTCCTGGACTCTGAGAAGGCTACAAGAAACAGAAATTGGGGCTTTTCATTGGCCAAAATGCATGGCAGCCACTTTCAAGACTTTCACTGTGAGAAAAGTGACCTCTTGTTAGGTCCTGACCACTTTTTACCCCTTACCTCAGTTTCCTTTAACGATGGTGCATCCCCAACAGGGGATCTGCTGGATGGTAATGACGTTTTGACATCAACAACTCCAAGCAGTTCCCCAAGGTCCATCAGCTCTCTCTCACAAATAAGGAGTGGCAGTCAGGTTTACAAGAGTGCCGGAGTTCATATTCTCAAGCCCTTAATGTCCCCTCCTAGTCGGGAAGAGATTGTCTCTACTCTGCAGGAGCTGGAACTTTCAGAGGCCTCCTATCAAGAACCTTTTTGCAGTGATCCCTCTGATGTACCTTTGAGGCCAAGGTAAGATTGCCACTACGTTATGTTTTTCAATATTGGATGACCATCCGTATCAAAAATGTTTACCAGTTCAGAAATGATGTTTGCACTGTTTTTCCACACAGAGAGATTGCTGGACGCAAGCTAATTGTGGAAACAAGGTTAGCAGAAGATTTGACAGAATTTGTTGGTGGCTTATCACAAGAAGGTCTGCAGTTCTGGAAAACAGTATTCTCTGCAATGACACGTCCAGGATCTTCACCTTCCCATGGTACAGCGTCTTCAAACTTGATCAAGGATGAAAAGAAAAGGAGCAGTCCATCACCCGCTAGTGGTCAGGTCATTCTAGTGCCTTGCAAAAGTGCTCCAAGCCTGGAACGAGTACAACTATGGCTCCAAGCTAAGAGACAATTTGAGTGCCTTCAGAGAGATCGGAAAAAAAGACTTGGTGCACAAAATGTGACATCCGTCCAGGACCGGGATAAACCAGTACACCATGAGGAGCTAGAAAGCTGTTTGCCTCTGTCTCAGGGGCAGAATGAGGTATCTGAGAAGGTGTCAGCATTGAGGACTCTCAGGAAGAACACGTTAACTTTGCCTCTCAGTATGTCTCCAGTAGTGGGAAGTACCTCTAACAGTCCAAAGGAGCTTGAATGTGCCATGAAGGCTGAAATCAGAGTGATGGAGTCCCCGTCTCCCCCCTCTTGCAAACAAACTCCATCTCCAGACCCAACTGGCCTGCCACCATGGCAGGAAACATCAGAAAACAAGGAGCCAAAAAAGAACAAACAGGAATTTAGAGTTGAGGTTACATCCCCCAGGCTAAGTAGCTCCATCGATCCTGACTCACCAGAAAGCATCAAACCAAAGCAGTTTCTCACTTCATCCCCATTTTCTATAAAAGACCGGGATGTGGAGAATTCAAGTCCCTCCCTCCTTCACAGCACCCCTATCCTCAACAAGAGGAGAAGCAAACAAGCCTGTGAGCTTGAGAACAGTCCGGGATCAGAAGGTTGTCACTTGCATATGGTCTACCATACAGTTGTAGTACACTTGGTAATATAACAAACACCCTGATTAGGTAGTCATCTCAAATCACATTTGGTCTTTACCATTTTCCAGGTATGGAGCCGAAATCTCGGAGACTCCAGAATAGACGAAACAGTAACACGAGTGCGTTACGTCGAGTATTGCTCACAACTCAGATAAAGGTCTGGTTAGCGAGAGCATGCTGGTCCTGTTATAGTGACATATTGGTCATTATTCTGAAGGTTTATTAGCAATTTGTCTCAGTTGTGAAATTGTTTTTCCTGTAGAATCAGTTCACAGGTCTCAATGTACCTAAAGGAGATAACTCTCAGATCGAGGGTCCGTCACTGTGCAACTCTTATGGGTTTAAAGTTGGCATGCAGAACCTACAGGAAGCTAAAGCGCTGCATGAGGTAAGGGCCCTGCTTTGTTTTCAAACAGCATGTCCTATAATGCAAACATTATTGACATTTTTCAGGGTCTCATTTATCATAATGGATTCAAACTAATTTATTCGTTATTAAAAGGCATATGTGCTGTTGATGGAAACAAAAAATTCTGAATTAACAGTCAGAACATCCTCCTGTTATTTCTAATCTTTTGGTGCTAAAATAAATTTTCTCAGGTGCAGCACCTAACAGTGATGAGTTTGGAGCTGCATGCTCGGACACGCCGTGATTTGGAGCCTGACCCGGAATTCGACCCCATTTGTGCCTTATTTTTCTGTCTCAGCTCGGATAGTCCGTTTCCTGAATCAGAGAAAAAACAAATAACAGGCGCTATCGTCATTGATGAACAGGGTTCATCCCAAAGACAAGGTGTGCAGTCCTTCACTCTGTATCCATCACAAGGAAAGGAGGCCTGACTAATTTTCTTTTCAAACTGCGCATGCTGTGATTTTCAGGCACAAGGAATACTGCACCCCTGCTGGTCAGATCTGGTATTGCAGACTTGCAGGTCATTTACACTGTCGATGAAAAGGAGCTGTTTGAGGAAATCTGCAAAGTAATGAGACTGTAAGAGAGCACTGATGTCATCACAACACAGAGTGTTTATTCCTGAACACATTGTAAGTTTGTGCGTGTGTGTGTTTTGTGTGTATAGGTATGACCCTGATATTCTGGTTGGTTATGAGGTTCAGATGCACTCTTGGGGTTACTTGTTACAGCGAGCGTCAGCACTCGGTGTACATCTATGCCAAGAAATTTCCAGAGTTCCAGGTACAGGGGAACCGGGCGGGGGGTGTCCCCTTCATGTTAACATTAATTTAGATAATAAACAGTCAATCATATCATGAAGATTGACTTCTTTATTGAGTACCTGAGATGTGGTATGCCACTGAGTGTTCTTTACAGAGTGTGGTGTTTATGGTAGATATGCAGTGAATTATGGGTAACAGAACAGATTGCATTTTCTGCTTAGGTGATGTGAAGGAAAACCGTTTCACAGAAGATAAAGATGAGTATGGCACTGAGGTGATGTCGGAGATCCACATCGTTGGGCGCATCACCATTAACCTGTGGAGGATCATGAAGACCGAGGTCAGTCACAGTCATGCAGTGATATTTTATAAATGTGCAGAAAACATTTTAAATTAACGTGTGTGTGTGTGTGTGTGTGTGTGTGGGGTACAGACAGCGTTGAATAACTACTCCTTTGAGAATGTGGCGTTTCACCTCCTGCACCAGCGTTTCCCTCTTTACACACACCGCACACTCTCTGACTGGTTCGATCACACTACACACCTGTACAGGTAAGAATGCACACCTTTTATATTACACCACATACCTTCAGACAACAATACACACCTTTACTAGTGAGAACACAAGTGCAATCTCCGAGACGCTGAGACGTTTTCACACACAAACGTGCACAAAAACATACATGCTGAGACGCCAAGTCTCTTTGGCCTCCCGAGACTATACATGTATACATTGGTGTGGAGATGTTTGTGCTGAGGTGAAGACAAAAACGTTGAGCTCCTAGACATGCTTAGGCAGAACGGAGACATGCAAATGCATGTAGAGATGTTTGTAGAGAAACATGCACACACATCAGCTGTGAGTCAACATGAAACTTTAGGAATGTATGAAAGTTTCTGTTTTTTTGCATTTGGCTTGGTGTGTGTGTGTGTGTGTGTGTGTGTGTCTCAGGTGGAAGGTGGTGGACCACTATATGAGCCGTGTGTGTGGTGTGATGCAGCTCCTGCAGCAGAGGGATGTTGTGGGACGCACCAGTGAGTTTGCACGAGTGTTTGGGATTCAGTTCTACCATGTACTGACACGTGGCTCTCAGGTGTGTTTATACACTCTCACACACATACACACCCCTTCTTATTTCTTAATGAAACTTAAGTGCACTATGGTGAGTGTTATCTTGCCCCCACCTCCCTCAGTACCGTGTGGAGTCGATGATGATGCGCATTGCTAAGCCGTTGAACTTTATAGCGGTGAGCCCAAGCGTGTCCCAGCGAGCCCAGCAGAGGGCACCTCAGTGCATCCCGCTGGTGATGGAGCCTGAGTCACGTTTCTACAGTAACTCAGTCCTGGTGCTTGACTTCCAGTCTCTCTATCCATCTGTCGTCATCGCCTACAACTACTGCTACTCCACGTGCCTCGGCCACACCCACAGTCTTGGAACGTGAGCTGCTACCCCTCCATTTACTAGGACACTATCAGTCCACTAAGTTTTACCCTCTCCTTTCCTTTTTTTGGGTTTAAAATGTTTAGTTACACAACAGAGAACTGATTACTCCTCAATAATCTCTCTCCATCCCCCCCCAGTTCTGACGAGTTTAAATTTGGTTGTACGTCTCTGCGTGTTCCTCCGGATCTTCTGTATCAGCTCCGCAATGACATCAACATCTCTCCAAATGGAGTCGCATTTGTTAAGGTGTAACACGCACCCCTAAATGCTAAGAACCAGCTGTCTCAATAACATGCCTACACGTAATTCTAACAGTGATATGTGTACAATACTCTGTGTGTGCAGGCATCAGTGCGTAAAGGTCTGCTCCCCCGGATGTTGGAGGAGATCCTACACACTCGTTTTATGGTGAAATCTGTGATGAAGTCATACAGGGGTGATGAAGCTTTGCTCCGTCTCCTGGATGCACGGCAACACGGCCTTAAGCTAATCGCTAATGTCACCTTCGGCTACACAGCCGCTAACTTCTCCGGACGCATGCCTAGTGTGGAGGTGAAGCACGCAAACGCACGCACACGCGCACGCACACACTTTAACATTTTATTTTCACTAATGAAAATATTAATGTGTGTTCGTGCAGCTCGGAGACAGCATCGTGCACAAAGCCAGAGAGACACTGGAGAGAGCCATCAAACTTGTCAACGACACCAAGAAGTGGGGGGCACGAGTTGTGTACGGAGACACTGACAGGTAAAGATGTGCACACACGCACACCCTCGCATGCACACACACACTCTTTCCAGTCATGCAGAGCAAATTGTTGGTTGAAATTCCTCTCCCCCCCACCCTGTCCTCCCACCCTGTCCTCCCACCCTGTCCTCCCACCCTGTCCCCCTGCCTCCACTTCCCCTCAGTATGTTTGTGTTGTTGAAGGGGGCGACTAAAGAGCAGGCATTTAAGATCGGTAGTGAAATTGCGGAAGCGGTGACTGCCACGAACCCCAAACCCATAAAACTCAAATTTGAGAAGGTAAAATGCATGCACACACAGGTTAATATGTCGATAAAAATAATATTAATGGAGTGTTTGTGTGTGTGTGTGTGTGTGTGTTTGTGTGTGCGTGTGCGCAGGTGTACCTGCCATGTGTGTTACAGACTAAAAAGCGATATGTGGGTTATATGTACGAGTCTGTGGATCAGAAGGATCCGGTGTTTGACGCCAAAGGCATAGAGACTGTACGTCGTGATGGCTGTCCTGCAGTTTCCAAGGTAACCAGCTACTACAGTGTGTGCGCAAGACCACCTGTCAGTCAAACACTCGTTAATTTTGTGTGTGTGATGTGTGTAGATCCTGGAGCGCTCGGTGAAGTTGTTGTTTGAGACGAGGGATATCTCTCTGGTGAAGCAGTACGTCCAGAGGCAGTGTGTGAAGGTTCTGGAAGGCAGAGCGAGTGTACAGGACTTGACTTTTGCAAAAGAGTACCGTGGTAGTGCCTCCTACAGGCCTGGAGCCTGCGTGCCTGCACTTGAGCTCACCAGGTATTTTATCACACTGATTTTACCTCCGATTTCTTCGTTGCAGGAACCTTTAGGTTCTGGATTGGTAGTTTTCCACTGCACACTCCTGATTGTTCTCTCTCCGTATCTCTCTCAGGAGAATGATGGCATATGACCGTCGTTTGGAGCCGCGGGTCGGTGAGCGTGTGCCGTATGTCATAGTGTACGGTTCTCCTGGAGTTCCTCTGATACAGCTGGTCCGGCGCCCCCTAGAGGTACTGCAGGATCCTTCACTGCGCCTCAACGCCACCTACTACATCACTAAACAGATCCTCCCACCTGTTGCTCGCATCTTTAGCCTGATTGGAGTTGATGTGCTCAGCTGGTACCATACCCTGCCCCGGGTAAGAGTGTGCAAGTGTGTCTGTGCATGTGCGAGTGTGCATGTGTGCTTTGCATTTATTGATGTTTGTGTATTAACCTCATAATGTAGGTGCAGAAGTGGTCCTCCTGTCCAGGAGGGGGTACTGCAGGGGACGAGTCTGTGAGGAAGGGGACAATCTCACAGTACTTCACTACGCTGCACTGCCCAGTGTGTGACGATCTCACTCAGCTGGGAGTGTGTGAACGCTGTAGGGCCGAACCTCAGCGTGTCACTGTCACACTGCATCACAACCTCCGAGCATGGGAGCAACAACATGACCAGTTACTCAAGGTTCGAAGTCGTACACACTCTTACTGTGATGTACTGTGATGTAAACACATGGAACAGTTCCTCACTCAAAAGAAAACCCTTCGTCACCCTGCTTTTATGTCACGTCCACTAGGGGGTGGTGTGGCTCTTACTTTTTTATTCATTCATTCATTTTCTGAACCGCTTATTCCTAATTAGGGTCGCGGGGAGGCTGGCGCCCATCTCAGCCG
>JBCNYG010000020.1:13976590-13990022 GCA_039654305.1 Porochilus rendahli
CTATACTCACTCCTACACATACCAAACAGTCATTCTCTATACTCACTCCTGTACTTACTCTCTATACTCATTGATATACTTACTCTATGCTCACTCTCTATACTCACTTTCTATACTCACTCCTATACTTACTCTATACTCACTCTCTATACTCACTCGTATACTTACTAAACACTCACTGTTTATACTCACTCCTATACTCACACATATACTTAATCTACGCTCACTCTCTATATTAACTTGTATACTTACTCTATACTCACTTTCTATACTCACTCCTATACTTACTAAACACTCTCAATACTCAATCCTATACACAACATACGCACTCACATACTTACTCTATACTCACTCCTATACATACCCTATACTCACTCCTATACATACCCTATACTCACTCCTATACTCACTCCTTTACTTACTATATACCTACTCTTATACTTACTCTATACTCACTCCTATACTCACTATACACACTCACATACTTACTCTAGACTCACTCTCTATACTCACTCCTATACTTACTCTATACTCACTCTCTATACTTGCTTCAGTACTCTTTATACTCACTCTCCGTATTCTGAGTACATGCTCATCAATCCATATACATCAATAATGACCAAGGAGAACCTCACAAACCATGTGGCCAGGACACAGTACACACACTCTGAGCAGTGGGCTGCCACACTTTTGGGTGCCGGAGAGCAGTTGGGGATTAGGTGCCTTACTCAAGGGCACTTCAGCCATGAAGGTGGAGGAAGGGACAGTGCAGCTCACTCCCCCAACACCCCACATTTTTTCTGCTAGTTCAGGAATTGAACCAGCAACCTTTCGGTCCCAAAGCTGCTTCTCTAACCATTAGGCTACGGTTGCCCCCAGACCAAGTCTTATTTTTGTTGCAAGATAGATGAGATCTAATCAAGTCTCTCATTTATTAAAATCCCAGACTGTGAGCCCAATATCTTTTCCTGCTGAACATGGGGTGATATGTGTGTGTCTGTTGATGTGTGTTTGAATGTGAACGTTTGCCCCTCCCACCGTTCAGTGACCTTCACCACAACATGACTCCTGAGATCAAACATAGTGTTAATGAATAACGATACATCTCTGCACGTTGCACTCCACGTTTATTTCCTTCTCTTGCGTTTAAAACATGTCAGTTATCCTGTAAATAATACAGGATATTATACCTTTCTATCACTGTGCAGTGGCCCAGTAATTTCCCCCAGCTATAACATCCTATATGCATTACATACGTCTCCTGTACCCTTAATCTACCCTTCAAAATCCTCACTCACAACCAAGCCTAATGTGCACGTCTTTGGAGGACTGTAGAAGGAAACCGGAGGACCCAGGGGAAAACCAAGCAAGCACGAGGGGGAACATGCAAGCTCCACACAGAAATGCCCTCTTCAAGCCAGGTACTTGAACCCATGACCTTCTTGCTGTGAGGCAGACATTCTAACCACTATGCCACTGTGCCGCCATCTGCCCTTCATCCCACACTCATCTTAACCATTTTACCTTAAAGCAAATTGGTTGACATAACTTTGATGAACACATTAAAGCATGCCCTATTCGACGACAGCATGCGCCCAACCATAGCAAAGTACCTGTGTGGACTTCAATCAGGTAATATTACTTGGGGCACCATGCATGTGGAATAGGTACTTTGCTCTGGTAATTGCATGCTGCAGTCGAATTGGATGTGGTTTTATACGTTAAGCATTTGTTCTAAGTTAAGGCAACTGATTTTCCTTAAAAAAAATTTTATACAAAAATAAATGTATACCTTTTCTACCTTAAATATATTCTTTCTCACCCTGAAAAATTCTTACCCCCGAATCGACCCAAACCGCACTAGGCGATTAGCTTGTTCTGCCTCACTAATCCCTTCTCTGAAGCTTTTCAACCGAAATAAATGCTGTTTCCCATTCAATTAACCGGGATTTACACCTCACTGAGACATTAAAAACAATGCCAAAGCTCTGCTGGAGATCGGATCTGACTGTCAGTCATGATAAAGCACTAGCAATCACTTATATCCCTGCAGGTCAAAGATCACACGGGACAGATATCCCATTCCTGAACTGTGTGTGTGACAGAGTTAGGATAAGGTTTAGACCTCAGACAAAGATAGAAACACTCTGTGTATATGAGCATGTGTGTAAGTGTGTGTTTGTGTTTGTGTGAACTCAGCACATGCTAACATCGCTGATTAAACTCAGACTTTGAACACAACTGTGGAATCATACATGCTGAGTGTGTGTTCTGAAATACAGATGTGTGTCTCTGCAGATCTTTATCGTGTTAATGTTTTCCTGTTTCTCCCTGATGCCGCTTACATGTTTAGTTTAAATGTAGCGTAGTGATTCAAGAAGCTTTCACGTTAAATACGTAAACGTCACAGTGTAGCTAACACTCGCATCCAAGTCCAACCTCCATCTTTATTCTAAAATATGCAAATTACTCAACACTTCTTTTTTGTTTGAAGTCAGAAATTAATGAAAAAATAAATACCGATTAATTGACCCACTCACCCTTCCCAGAATCCTCTGCAATATGTAGCGAATCACCATTTTCAATGCCATCGAACAATACGTAAACAATCTGAAACAGTTTTAGGCATGTCACATGCCACAGATAACATGTGACAACATGGAACTGAAAATGGTTTGTAGTAATAATAATATTTCAGTTCTTTCAAACGATACGCTTCCTTTTCATACAGCTATTTTGTTGTAATAAACCAGACTCGGCTTCGGCAATCTCTGTGGCATAATCAGTGATCTCTGAGAAAAAGATGTTGATGGGATCACTCATAGGGAACTAACAGAGGTTTTACTCGACCAGGCATACAAAGTGATTCTTATGAAAACAAAAACACTCAACTGGATTCTGGGAACATGAACTGGCCCCTTTTTAGATTCAGTTTCTGGTAAATTTATACTAAACTGTGTTGTGTTGTATAAAGTTTTATAAACAGTGAGGTGTACATAAAAATTATTTTAAGAATTTGAATGTTTTTAGTGCATTTCTCTGCAGAACATAGAAACTGTCTCTGATATCAACACTACTATTGACTATTCTACATCATGCTATCACTACATTAGCATTATACTACCACAATATCACACTATACAACACTGTAATACACTGTACTGACGTTATAATACACTAATCAAAACTATAATACATTATACTACACGGTAATACACTTTATCAACACTATAATACACTACACTGCACTGTATTACACTATACTAACACTATACTACACTATACTGTCACTACACGACACTATATATCCCTATGATACACTACACTAACACTATACTACACTATACTCAATTATGCTGTCACTATAGTAAACTTTACTATTAGTGCACAATACTACACTATAACACATGTACCACACACTATATCACATTATAATGCACTATACCACATTATAACACACTATAATACATTATAATGCACTATACTAACACTATGTCACACTATAATACAATATAATGCAATATAACACACTATATCACACTATAATACATTATAACACACTATATCACACTATATTACATTATAATGCACTATACCACACTATGTCACACTATAATACATTATAATATATTATACCACACTATAATACATTATAATATAATATACCTTACTATATCACACAATAATACACACTAATATACTATGGCTACACTATACTGTTACTGTACCGCACTTAGAGTTTAAATTCCACAGCTAGGTGAGATGAACGTCACTTCCGTTTTAAAGTCCACAGGCAAATGAGATGTAGATAAAAAAATGTCCCTTTTAAAATGAACAATCATCAGTAATCTACAGCACTAACAGTACTAATCTGTATCCAGTAGCAGATTCCTGAGGGAAATGTGGGCTGTGAGTATAATATAAGGGGTTAAATTAAAAGGTAATCCGTTAAAGGAACAAGAACAAAAGCCAAAAAAACTTCTGGTGGAGAGAAGTGTGCTGAGCACGCGACACGCCGCGGGAACTCTTCTCCAACAAACACGCTGCGGTGTGGATTTTATTCTCTTTCACAGTTTAAACTTCAGATCGGATAAATCAGTGACAGGAGAGTTAAAGAGAGAGGGATAAATAAACAGGTCATAACTTGTTTACGTGACACAACCGGAGTGACTTGGCGCACGAGCCTGCAGCCCATCAGGCACGAACTTTGTTCCACGCGCACGGCTCGAGCCCTAAAATGGATTAGCTTATCTAGCTAACGTGAGTGAAAATCTCGAGGACGGGACTTTATTATCACACTGATAGGCTCCTGAGGTAAATCTAAGGTATATCTGAGGTAAAGTCAGAATAAATCTGGTGTAAATGTGAGGTAAAATGAGGTCATACATGTCCTGAAGCGCAGGTCTTCATCGTCCTCGGAGCCGAACTCATTCAGCAAGGACACGAATAAGATCCCGAACGCGTTTTGGATTCCGAACACGGATCCGTTGCACCACATGGAGGCGATCATGACCACCCAACCCCATCCGCCCTCGGGGTGTTCAAACCCGTGCTGTTTCTCCGCGGCCGCCCGCTGGCTTTCTCCCCCGTTCTCCTTCTTCATCTCCTCCGCCTCGGTTAAATGTTTCTCCTCGGGGTTTACCTCAGGTTGCTCTGCCGGCACGGTGTGCTCGTTGTCCTCAGCAGTTCCAGGCTCATGGTTCTCTTTCTCTTCTGTCATCGTGTCTCTTTTTATTCCCTGTAAATTGTTTACAAAGTTAATGAGGTGATACTCACTCAAACTCTCCCTACAATAAAGCTCAGGACTTGCAGCTGCAAATGACTTAATAAAAATTAAAAAACACTTTGTGCTGAATTATGGACTGGTTATCCCAAACATGCTAATTAAATTGTGGTGATCAGCTGAGCTTACAACCTATGAACACTGGTGCAACACTGAAATCTGCGCCGCTGCGGTACATTATAAATAGATATACATTGGTGGGCGTGGTCGTATTTGCATATTTATTATGGTAGCGTTGTGATTGGACAGGACGCAGCCTCCCTTTGTAGAGGATCAAGAAGCCTCAACATCATAAACTATAAACAAATAAATGAATTAAAACCATAATAAACCAACATGAATTTCAATATAACGATTTAATTAAATGTGCAAGTGAACATCTTGTGTAATAATGACTAAATATTTAATAGTGTTAATTATACGAATTACATGTAGGGATGCTAATCCTAATCCTTAACTTCATCTGTTTCATGTAGCAGAACCACAGTGAGAATATAAATATAGCTAATTATTTGTTCATTCATCTTACTATAAACAGGTTGCAGAAGGCTATCTCAGCCGACTCTGGGCGAAGGAGGGGTACACCATGGACTGGTCACCAGTCGATTGCAGGCCCAACACACTAACACTCACACCTAGGGGCAACAAGAAACAGCCAGTTAGCCTAATGTGCATGTCTTTGGACTAACCAGAATACTTTCAATGAAACCCACACAAGCATCGGGAGAGCATGCAAACTCCACAGAGAAACACCCTCGCCAAGCCTGGAACTTGAACCCAGGACCCTCTTGGCATGAGGCAGATGTGCTAACAACTATTTGAATTATATATATTTCAGTAAAACGGTAACACACCACTGTGGGAAGCTGTTATAACTGTTGGCACTGTGTGCAAATTTCCTTGGAAACTCTTTTGCCAGGATGAGTGATGTATTAATAAATGTTGCTGATTCAGCAGACGGATCAGCTGATCACATTCAGAAAATGTCAGCGTTTACATAGGTAACACCACTTTACATACAGATGTTACACTGAGCCCATTTACCACACCTTGTCTCATTGTTGCCCTGTCTCAGCAGGAAAGAGACCCAGCTGCAGCATTTCCTGCAAGAAAGTGTCTGTACTTCCTGTCATGATCAAACTAAGAACACAGGAGATAACACATCTGACTGTCTGCACTCTAGTAAAATGCATAGAGATGTTGAATTAGTTCACTACACCTTGGTCGTCTGATGGAAGCAGATCTGAGCATGTTCTGTCAGTTTTTTTTAATAACTGGGGTGTGACTGAGAGAATAAAAGGAACTGTGCCAACATTCCTTATCATTAGGCGGCACCTTGTCTTTAGTAATGTGTGATATTTATCTTCATGCTGTTCAACTGCTCCAGAAAATGAAACATACCTTACTAAAAATTAAATATTAGCATTTTATCTGTATTCCTCTTCAGAAAGCCTTAAAGGTTCACTGTCCACAACAGATGCAGAAGAGACACAGTAACATAATGTCATGCTTGTGTAAGTTCAGCATCTTGTTTTGTGTGTGTGTGTGAGAGAGAGAGAGAGTGTAAAGAGGTTTATTCTGAAAAAATATAAATTTGTTTTAAAGGGAACACATACTCATTTTAAAATAATTCAGAAATAATAATAATTTTTCACACATTCAATACTTTGATATTGATATTGACAGCTAATGTGGGCGGCACAGTGGCATAGTGGTTAGCAAGTCCACCTCATAAAAAGTTCCAGGATTCAATTCCCAGGCATGGACATTTTAGTGTGGAGTTTGCATGTTCTTCCCATACTCGCAATATGTTTTCGTCCTGTCCAGGCTTCCTTGCGTGCATCCATCCAGTGAACTTCCCTGTGGGCACTCTATATTCTGAATCGCTTAATGGATTTTGACCAAACCACTCGCTGCTAAGGCCAATTAACTGGTTTTGAGGTCATAGGTCAAGGTCACATGGCCAACTTAAAAGGAAATGATGTGCATTTGCAGGGCTGGGCACAATTTCCTTTTTAGATGACCATGTGACCCTGACCTATGAGCTCAAAAATCATGCATTCTGCAAAATCTGCATTATTCTTCTGCAAGGCTTTTCGCAATCGCTATTAAATAGCAATAAACAAAAAATCTGCAGGGATGAACACTTGCATGGACTTGAACCAGTTTCTCCAGAGACCATTACTATTTAGCAATGAACTGCTAGACTTTAAGGACATAGGTGTGAGATCAGGGTCGCAGTTCAAGCACACAACACAAAGGTTCGCGACAAAGGCATACCAAGTGAGTACTTCTGTGTTTCCAAGATGACCAAGATAGTATTTGGTAGCAGAGTCAAGGCTGTTGTGTAACACCTGGTGTAAAGGACACAGGAACCAGGTGAATACTTTTTCTTTTCCTTTTCCAATGAGCAAATTGTTGCGATTTTACATAGCCATGTCCAATCAGATTTTTTTACCCATCTATTTTTCTTTTTGTTTTTAATAACAGGGTTCCAAGGAAAATTGCCAACACACTCACACATTCCACAGTGATATGAGAGTGCGTTTCCTCCCATGGCATTCCAGTGTTATAACTTTCTGTTCAGTTATCACCAACATTTGTGACCTCTACAGAAACCTCATCCTGATCCTCCGACCCTCAGGAATTACAAACACCATGTAGGTATGTCAAACTGTTTTGAGTGAATGGAAACAAACAGTCTAATTTGTGCGCGATCTTGTGGTGAAAATAAAGTGCACTGCACTGTGAAGATGTGAAAGTAGAAAG
The DNA here is from genome assembly GCA_039654305.1 of Porochilus rendahli. NCBI lineage: Eukaryota > Metazoa > Chordata > Actinopteri > Siluriformes > Plotosidae > Porochilus > Porochilus rendahli. Next base: position 13,984,143 of record JBCNYG010000020.1, read on the forward strand.
TAGTTTATTTTTATTGTTGCAGTTATTGTTTAAGGGTCTTAGTTCAATTTATAACCCAGTCGGAACCCTCTCAGCCAAACACCACTAACAACAGTAAAATGTGTCCTAATGAATGATACAGATGTGCTCCAGAGTTGATTTGAATCTGTGAGTCCCACAGCAGGTTTGACTCAAGAGACCAGAGATGGTTGTCCATTAGAGAAGGAAAAACGGTTTGTGTCCTTTATGACAGAGATGCCTTTACTCTGGAGTCTTCAATTTCTTAGGTGATGTCGTCTCTCTGGTCTCCGTGGCGACATCTCCTTTCCTCTTCCTCAGTCCCTTCATCTTCCTCGTCTGCAGTTTGCTGAGGTCCTGCTTCTGCATGTGCAGGCGGCCATATCTGGTGCCAAAAGCGTCATGGGAGATGTTCTTCTTCTTCTTGGGCTGTAAAAAAGAAAAATAAATGAAAATAAAGGATTAGTGGTGTTTATACATTAGAATGAAGACTTCAGTGCCTAAAAGCAGCTTGTGATTATATATGAATTTTTAAATTATACAGAGACAGGTGTTCAGTTCACTCACTTTGACTCCTCTGGGTTGTCTGAGTGCTTGTTTGTACAGATCGTCTGAGGCCAGGTGAGTCCTCCGCATAACCAGGTCTAACGATGGACCAATTTCCTCTAACTCAATCCTCGGTGTCCGACAGCCTGACTTCTTCAACAGCACCCTGACGCACACACAAACACACACACGTTATAAAAAATTGAGTGATTAAAAAAAGAGTGTAGTCTCTAATCCCCTCTACTGATCAAAAGAGAGATCTTGTTCTCCCCTCAGTGAATGGAGGAGGTGTGGCCTCGGTCACATGATCACTCACCTGTAGCTACGCAGGTAGATTTTGCCATCCAGAGCAGTGAAGTGAAGTATGTGATCAAGACCAGCAAGACGCACTGCAGGGACACACGGACCTCGGAAAAAATCTTCTCACACACACACACACACAGAGGGAAAGGATTCATTTTTCTTTCATATTTATGTGTGTGTGTGTGTGTGTGTGTGTGTTGTGCATGCAGGTCACCTGTTAGAACATTCCTGAGGCGTGTGTATTCTTTATCCATTTCAAACAATTCACCAGCAAACACTAACATGGGCTTCGTCCCTTCTGCAAATTTACTATTCTGTAACACACACATGCACAAAGTGTTCCAAACTACACTATAAAACAGTCACAGACATGAAAAGTTAATATCACATACTAGCTGTGTGTATGTGTGTGTTTGTGTGTACGTGCGTGTCTCACCTTAACCTCTTTGAGGGACGTGAATTTCTCAATGCCGAGTTCAAACATGTCTAAGACGTGGAAATCAAACATACGACCTGCAAAAAAAACCCACCAACCAATCAGATAAACACATTTACATGACATCCCTACTTCAGTTATCAGTGCAGTACCGCAGAAGGACACACAAACACATCCAGTACAGCTTATGAGTTTATAAGCCAAGTGCACTATACAAGCTACTATGGATGGTATGAAAGCATCCCTACACCCTACATAGCGCACCAGCTCTGGCTCCATACCAAATATCAGGTTGTTGGGTCGTTTCTTGTTGTGGGAACCGAACAGGAAGAGGGAGCAGTCTGATTTTTTGGAGAAGAATTCCTGTTAGGAAAGGGGCGGGGTTGAGTGATGGTGATCCCATGATTAGTTTGTGTTTAAATCCGTTTCAAAACATGACAATATAAAGACTGACCAGTGATGTGGAGTCTTCAAATGGTCTCATAATGTTCTTCCTACACACACACACACACACGTTAGCAGCTATATATAATAATGATAAATGATGACATTCTGATGTGTGTAGTGTGTTGAACTCACTTCTTGTACAGAACAGCATTTGGTTTCTTTAGTGCATACTGAAAGAAAAAAAGAGAAACTTTCAATAAGATGATTCATGTAATAATTTATGTACAGATTAAAAATATATTTCGTTTAAAAAATAAGACAGTAATGTGGACTATACTGTCCAGCCGTTTATACTCTTCTCCCTACATGCAGAATACATGGTGTGGGGAACAAGGGGTACTTACAAACCTTTTCAATTGTACTCACTTCACATTAAGCTCTTTATTATTCACTACAAATGTGTTTTTAGGCACCCTATCTAGTGCACAACATGGTTAAAGTGGTGCTTCAAAGTTTGTGAACTCTTTAGAATGTATGATATTTCTGCACAAATTATTTAAAACATGAACTATTTACACAAACCTTCAAAGTTGAAACACTCGATTAAACAAACTAGATAAAAATATTACACTTGGTCAGTTATTTATTGAGAAAAATGGTCTAATATTTCATATCTGTCAGTTGCAAAAGTATGTAAACCTTTGCTTTCAGACCCCGTTGTGCAGTAATAACTGAAACTGAACATGAGTAGTAGCTGCTGATCAGTCGGGTGGCATGGTGGTGCAGTGGTTAGCACAGCTGCCTCTCAACAAGACCCTGGATTTGAGTCCTGGACTCGGTGAAGGCGTTTCTGTGTGGAATTTGCACCTCCTCCCCCGTGCTTGCGTGGGTTTTCTCCAGGTATTCCAGTTTACCACCAAATTCAAAACATGTACATTAAGTTAATCGGCTGTTCGGAATTGCCCCTAGGTGTGAATGTGAATGGTTGTGTGTATGATGCCCTTAAGTGATCTGGCGAGCTGTACCCTGCACTCGAATAGTGTCGGCGGAGAGAGGCTCCAGCCTCCCTGCGAAGCCCTAGTAGGATTGTTGCCTGTACATCGAGTTAAAAGGATTTTAGTCCAATCCTCCACACAGAAACGCTTGAACTCTGGGATTGGGTTTTCTCACACAAAATACTTATACAACCTTTCTATCGAATTTAGGACAGGACTTTGACTCTGCCTTTCATTATTCTTGGTTAATGGTTCTTCGGTAGAACGACTAATGTGTTCAGGGTGGCTGGATCTTTTGGCCCATTTTTCCCAATAAATAAACGACCAAGTGTAATATTTTGTCTTGTCTGTTTGACCTGTATGCAGATATAATGAGGTTTCAAATCATATTTAAGCCAAACTATGGAAAACTTAAAGCACCACTTTATGAGACTTCCGACTCTGAATTGCGGCAGTAGAACATAAGAGATTGCATAGGGTTCGTAGTTCGCTACACAGACTCTTACTATGTCCTTGAGAGCGTGTGTGACAGTTTCACTTGTGTTCCCTCCCTTCATGATCATGGCATTCTTCGAGTTCTCTGTGAGTTTGGGTTCTCTGTTCTGCAGGAAGCGCTTAGAACGCCTCGTCTTTGGTTTCCTGTGAATGACAATAATAGGAAAAATGATGATTACTACAGGTCCTTTACTCACTCATCACAGAACAGGAATATCCACTCTTTTTCTCTCCACATCTTTATTACCTTCATCCATTCCATCCCCCAAATTCGCCCTTTAATTCTTTGATTTCTCTTTCATCCCAGCACATCATTCTTTAACCCTATTATTTCTTTCTACATGTTTTTGGTTGTGGTGTTGTTGTTTTTTTAACTTGACACTGTTAATCCTGTTTTCTTTAGTGTTATTGTCCTCAGAGGGGTTTCAGAGCAGGAGCTCCTTCATGAAGAGTTTGGTAACAAATTTTCACACTATTATATACAGTACACGCTGTTGTTATGGACACGATGCCATAGAAACACCCTCACACCACACAAGAGGCAAGAATTTAATATTTAGTGTAAATAATAACCACGTTAGGCAGGAGGTCTCTAGAGGCGCAGCTCACAGCCCGAAGGTACTGGGTTCGAGTCCCGGGCTTGGTGAGGGCGCTTCTATGTGGAGTTTGCATGTTATCATCATGCTTGTGTGGGTTTCCTCTGGGTAGTCCAGTTTCCTCCCACAGTCTAAAGACATGTATGATTTGGCCCTAGGTGAAGGTGTGTTGCCCTGTGATGGTCTGCCAAGCTGTGCAGGGTGTACCTCGCATAGGCTGAAGGTTTCCTGACAGGATTAAACGATTTGGCAAATGAATTAATATCCAAGTTGCTTAACTTTAACCCTGTGAGAACAGCATCAGTAAAGATTTTGAAAAACTTTCGTTTCCTGCTCCTTTAACCCAATCCAACGTTTACAACAGGTTAGCTTTAGCCAGAAGCTAACTGATCACATGATACCATGTTGAGTTTAAAGTGCACTGTCCCCACTCAAGTGTGCGAATCCAAGTTATAAAACAATAATAAATAATAAAGAAATAAACTTACAATACACCCCCTGACTGCGCCATTTTACACTCCTCTACTCCTGCAGCTCAACACACGTGGACCTGCTCGCACTGTCAAACCGGAAACTACCAGCACTAAACAACCCTTCCAAAATGGCGGCAATTTTCAAAATAAAAGCTCAACTACGACACGTTTCTGTGCAGAATGCATTAGTTCCCCAAACAGAATAAAAAAATAAATAAAAAAATAAATAAAAAAATAAAAGTCCACTCAGGACATGTAAAGTCAGATTATTTGCTAATTTAGGGTCAAATCATAAGATCAAAAATTGTATTTCTTGGGTTTAACTTTTACTTGCCAGTTACAATTTAATTGTCCATTTATTGAACTGTTTAGTCTTACTATGCCTTTGGACTGTGGGAATAAACTGAAGTACACATAGGGAGCACAGGCAAGCCCAGGGATGACATGCAGACTCCACACAGAAACACCCTTGCCAAATCGGGACCATCTAACATTGAGGTGGACATGCTGTCCACTTGCATTTATCAACTTGTAACAGGGCAGTGGTTAAGGATCAGTATTAGTGCTCTGAAGGTCAGGGGTTCAGCCCCAGTACCACCAAGCTCCCACTGTGGGGCCCTTGAACGAGATGCTTAACCCTCATTTGCTCAGTTGTAATTAATTAATAAATAAATCCAAGTCACTCTGGCAAAGGGTGTCTGTTAGTCTATTAGGTTAGTTGTGTATAATCAGGCATGTAGATGTCTGCATGAGAACATGAATACAACACAGATATTTGCTAATGCTAGTTAAGGATCACATAGAAAAGCAAGCCATTTACGATTAAAATATTTATTTCTTAAAATCATGGCCAAAATACACAGTGTTGCACGAGATTCAGATTTGAGAAAGCTGCTGTCCAGAAACATTCATGGTTATCTTCAACCATCCCTATTTGACCCATGATCTTTGTCCTCTGGTAACTGCAATTTTCACATTAAAGTTACATCACACTTCAATCCCAGTGAACACTTAGACTCACACAATGTGAAAAACACAAAAAAAAAAACCTATGAAAAAAATCAGACCAAGAGGAGTTTTGATTGGGATCAGCAGGGAATACCATATGTACAATATAATGTGGGGATCATAAAACAGAAAATTACACCTTTTACAGCGTACCACGCATTATGTGACCAAACAGATTTACCATCAAATCAAACCAGTATGTATTTATCCACACAGCACACAAACAATAAACCAGGGGTAAAGTGTTTGAGGTAACGCAGGCACATGTTTGAGGATGCAACGTCTGTTAATCTTCATCTCCTTTCAGCAGCCAAAACCCCCCCAAACATTTAAAAGCACAACATGTAAACATTAATACCTTTAGCTTAAATTCACATAAATACTCAGACAACACGGGTCCATTACTATAAAAATATATACTTTGAAGATGTTCTAGAGGTGTGACCAAAATATTAATGTGTATATAAATTTTCTCTCAATACCTTCACCATTTCATCCTTCACCTGGACACGAAAGCTCAAGAAACACAAACGTACACAGAAAACAAGCAATACATTTTTAAAAAAATCACATCGGAAATTGAAATTTGGCACCACGACAGAGAAAATCTGAATGTCATACTGAAAAAAAAAAAAAAAAAGAAA
>JBCNYG010000020.1:14013164-14040833 GCA_039654305.1 Porochilus rendahli
ACATACCCACCTACCTGTGTGTCCATGTGGTATGTTTTGAGCAGGGATTGCTCTTTTAATTCTTTATAGTTTTTATTATTGTGAATCTCAGGAACTCTGACCTCAGATCAAATTTTACATTCAGTTCATGTTACTAGGAATTAAAATTGCACACACACCCACACCTACACACACACTGGATTTAAATAAGATATTCACCTGATGGACCGGTTCTTGGTTTTCAAAATGAAAGTGCAACAAATCTATTTAATTATTTGTTTACTTTCATTTTTATTCACTGAGCTGAAGACAAGAAACCAAAACTGATAATAAAACTAAAAAATAAACACACTCCTGATCATCAGTGGAAAGATGGAACAAGTAGCAGTAAAAAGGAAGTGATGTTAATTTTCGCACTGAATGGAGGGAACTCTATGATTTCTGCTTCTTTCTTTTCAGCTGAATAAATTAACACACAATCCTTCTTCCCATATGCGCCATTCCCTGAAACTGGTACAATAAAGGGTGACATTCACAACCTCCAAATTAATGTAGTCCAGCTTATTTCCCTCTATACTGACTATAAATTCATAACCCATTGTTACAAAAACAGTGAGAGAACTACTGCATGCACATTTTATTAGTAACAAACTGGAATAAATCCGCACGGAACACGAGATTCATATTAAAATTCATTCACGTACGGACTCGAAAACATACCATTTGTTTATGGTGTATTAATTAATTAGCGCTTGACTACAGGTAAAATAAAACCACTTCGGGAGGTCACTCAATATTACAGTAAATGTCATAACATTGAACCTCACACCTGACAGGAAAAATGGGTCGGTTCCGTATGTGACTAGCATGAGCACCACTGGTTACACACAGAACATTAAATTGACATGCAATTCTCAGTCCAAAAACAGGAATCTCTACTTCGGTTATAAATTTCAAAGCAGGGTTTTTATTGTAAGTCCTACTTACTAATGCTGGCCTCATGGCTGAGAAGTCATGATTTAAATCTTTGTAAGACCCCCAACATGCTGGGCATGGTCTTAACACAAGTGTGCCTCTGTCCACCCAGCAGTAAAATATAAATATATTACTGGGAAGGTAACCTGTGATGAATTAGCATCCCATCCAGGAGGAGTTGAACTCCTACTTGCTTCACGCTACAGAAAGCATGGGGCATAAGCTCTGGCCTGATGAGCCCAAAAGACATACCCACCTACCTGTGTGTCCATGTGGTATGTTTTGAGCAGGGATTGCTCTTTTAATTCTTTATAGTTTTTATTGTTGTGAATCATTAAATTTGACCCAGTTTCAGAGAATGTCCCATATATTATTATTTATATAAATATTAAAAGATAGTATATTCTTTTCTATATATAATATTTTATTATTAATTTAGTAGTTTACATTGTGTAATGTAAATATTTATTATTAATTTAGTAGTTTACATTGTGTTTGTTGTGTCTGATCACAGACGTGATTTGTGTGTTTGAATTGTAATGAATTATAGCTGTATCCTGCAGCATCCTGTAATGCAATGAAAAAAAAATTGTATATAAAATAAAAGTCCATTTTCTCTTTAAATTATCTCAGAAGATGACCAACATGGAATGCACACATTCAGTCATTTGCCAAGTCGCGTAATCCTACTAGGGTCACGGTTACCTGGCAAAGCAGGGTACCCCTGAACAACTTGCCAGGCCATCACAGGGCCAACTTACATTCACATCTAGGGGCAATTTGCAACAGCCAACTGCATGTCTTTGAATTGTTGGAAGAAGCCGGAGTACTCAGTGGAAACCTACACAAGCACGTTAAGAACATGCAAACTCCGCACAGAGATGGCTGAACCCGAAATTCAAACCCATGACCTTCTTGCTGTGAGGTGGATGTGCTAACCACCACACCACCATGCTACCCTTAAAAGTTTTATTAGATTAAGAATTAATTTTATTATGATTAACAAATAATAAGGACATAAAATGTGCTAGGAATGCCGAGCCTGAACCGTGATTTTTAGGAGTGATAAATAATATATCTATTATCTGTACATCAGTCACATCTTCTTATAAGTACAAATGAATTCGTTTTTATAATACAGTTATAAACATTGACTTATTATTACTAACTATTAATTCTCATTCTCCACAGTCATGAATTGGGTGTTCCTGCAGAATGTTTTGAGCGGTGTGAATAAATACTCCACTGTGATTGGTCGGATATGGCTCTCAGTGCTCTTTGTCTTCCGTATCCTGGTGTTTGTGGCCGCTGCTGAGAATGTCTGGAAAGATGAGTCGAAAGAATTTGTGTGTAACACCCGGCAGCCTGGGTGTGAGAATGTCTGCTTCGACCAGTTCTTCCCTGTGTCTCAGGAGCGTCTGTGGTCTCTGCAGATCATCATGGCATCCACGCCATCCCTGCTAGTGGCACTGCATGTGGCCTATCGTGAGCATCGTGAGAAAAACTACGGACGTAAACTTTACAAGGACAAAGGCAGCATTGACGGCGGGCTGTTGTGCACGTACCTCCTCAGCCTGGTTCTGAAGACCACATTTGAAGTGGGTGGTCTACTTATTTTTTACTTTGTGTACAACGGATTTAATGTTCCTCGGATGCTTCAGTGTACGGAAAGTCCCTGTCCCAACACAGTGGATTGCTACATCTCCAAACCTACAGAGAAGAAGATCTTCATGTACATCCTGTGCTGTACTTCTATGCTTTGTGTAGTCCTGAATGTCATGGAGATGCTCTACATCATTTACAAGCAGTTCTGGAAGTCTTTTAAAAAGCGGTACGTCCCAGTGGAACAGAAGAAAGTGTGTAAATGCCATAGCCACCACACATCTGCACTAACACTCGGCTCGGCTGCACCAAAAGCTGAAAGGTCTACTAGCAAAGAGGAAGGGCTTCAGGTTCGGCCGTCACAGGCTGTGAAAGAAACTCCAACATGATTAACATAGGACAACTGGACTTCCATCAAACATTAGACATTTTAAGAGACACATGAGAACACCAACCTGATTAGTATAGTACTTATTGTTATGTTCCGTACTGTTTTTAATTAAACATATGCATATAAAAATCTTTTTTTTTTTTTTTAAAAAGTATATTAAGATTTTTTTCCCACCAAGCTTGAAACCCACACCCACATCATACTCTATATAACATACCCATACACAAACATACTCTAATAACCACATCTATAAATTATTCATACTCTGGAAACCACACTGCACATTAATCATACTCTGGAAACCACACTGTACATTAATCATACTCTGGAAATCACACCTATACATTAATCATACTCTGGAAATCACACCCATACATTAATCTTACTCTGGAGACCACAGCCATACACAAATTATTCTCTGGACACCACACCCATAAATTAATCATACTCTGGAAACCACACAGATAAATTAATCAGACTCTGAAAACCACACTTATATATTAATCATACTCTTCAAACCACACCCATAAAATAAGCATACCCTGGAAGCCACACCCGTACATTATTTGTAGTCTGGAAGCCACACCCGTAAACCACAATGAAAACCACATTGTTCCTCATGAATCCGAGGTTCAACTATCGGTAGGCTGAGGCGTGTGAATCCACGATAGTTAGAACACACCCTCCGGTCCCCCTTTTTAAAAAGGGGAACTACCATCCGATTTGCCAATCCAGATTGGTTTGAGATACAGGCCTTGATGACTACACGATGTTGCAGAGACATGTCAACCAAGAAAGTCCTACAATATCCAGAGCTCTGAGATATTCAGGGCGGATCTCATCCATCCACGGAGCGCGACCACTGAGGAACTTTTTGACTACCTCGGCAACCTCAGCCCCAGCGATGGGCAGACCCCCACCTGAACCGCCAGGGTTTTCCTCCTCCACAGAGGGCGTGTTGGTGGGATTCAGGAGGTCCTCAAAAAGTATTCCTTGCACCTGTTGTCAACATCCCCAGTCGAGGTGACCACACGTGGTCGGTCCATGGGAGGGCAGACCCATGTCTCCTTCTTGGCTAAGCCCGGCTTGGAGCCCCTCCACCACGGTAAGGTGGTGATTCACGGTAAGGTGGTGATTCAAGGAGGGGTACTACTCTGGAAAAAATCACCCACACCTGAATCATACTCTAGAAACCACAACCACCTCCCACATTATATTCTTAAATCCCTGCCCCCATCATGTCATCGTTGAAAAACAGTACACAGAGTAATACAATCTGTGTGACTTCATCACAGCAGGATTAATATTGCTGTTTACACCCTCAACAATCTTAGTACACTCTTCCTCAACATCAAACCTGCAGTACATCTCTCTCTCTCTCTCTCTCTCTCTCACACACACACACACACACACACAAAATACGGGTTTCCAATTTATACTCTTTATTAATTATTTTTTGTTGTATCATTGAATATCCCTATTTTGTTTATGTCTGTGTTTATATGTTTTCACAAGCTATATCAATGCAAATATTAATATTTGTCATTTCAATTTCTCTCACACACACACACGTGTATGTATGTATGTAATTTTTGTAATATAATTTTATTCTCTAAACTTTTCTTCGCGGTGAAGAATAAGCGAAGTAAAGAAGAACATATTATGATATTATGATATCATGGTGTTTTCAATCTGAAATGGTTGAAATCTTTTACAAATCTTTTATCTTTTGTACGCTCTCATTGGTTCTTTGTTATTTTTGGAAACACAGGTAAATAAAATTTCTATTATGACATGACCTTAATTTCAGCTCATTAACGGTTAAACTTTCTAATTTCCATCAGCAATTTCTTCTTTATTGGAAACTAGTGTTTAAACAAAACTTTATTCTTACCCAGGAGAAGGCAGGGAGGTAGAGGGGTGTGGTTTTTCCAAGCAAGGATTTTAAGACAGGATGCCACACTGGAGTCTGATGCAGGATAATCAGATCTCCTCACCATCAGTGGGACTTTAACTCCAGACTTATCAATAATAAGCCTTTACATCCTTGATGATGTGCTTTTATGCCACACAGCACAGAACAGAAATCATCTGTATGTTTGACACTTTTACATTCAACTCCATTATTACTCAAATAATCTTCTTTAAACATCACACACAAATATTTACAGGTTTAACATATTCTTGTGGATGTCTGAGGATCACAGAACACATACTATTACTACTACTACTACTAATAATAAAATATAATAAAAACATGGGCAGCTATGGCATTATGGTTAGATAAACGTGTGTTGGAGATTGAAAAGCCACCGATTCAGCCCACAGAAAAATGTATGTTGGTGGGGGGAAATGAGCAGTACCTCCCCTTGCTCCATGTTCACAGCTGAAGTGAGCAAAGCCTAACCCACTTTGGATGAGTTAAATGCAAAGCCAAATATCCCACGTGGGATTAATACCCAATAACTAACCACCTAAATCAATCAATCAATCAATCAATCATATAGATGTGATAGGAATATTGTTTAGGTTTTTATAAGTGTTTCTAGGGTCAGTGAGTAATGTTAAATAATGAGGATTTTGTCTTTTTTTTGGCCATCATGAAGCAGTGCAAACTTCAGACATGATGACCAACATTTCCTCAGAATCATGATTTTGTTGGAACAGAAAGAACCCCATTACACTGGTTCTAAAAGTCTGTTAAGAAAATGGTTTACATTGTCTAAAAATGGGGCTGTCTAGATACAAATCATTCAGGTGGCGTTATGTAATGTATGTGTGCTTGTGCATGCAGGCAACACCCTTGCCAATTCACTGGTTCCTGCTCCACATTTACTTGGAGGACTGTTCAAACCCCACCCCACACAAACAGTAAATATACACTCCTACAGTTACAGTAATCTTTATTTGTGTAGTAACTCTTCACTAAACTCTATTGCCGAAATTATCACTTAAAAGGCTATTTTTGTGAATGACTTTGTAATAAATACACCTTGTCACTGTGCACCTGCAAAATGTGCCTGAATAAAGTTATTCATACTGCAGTACTCTTAATCTAGATCAATTTAAATGCTTGTTATAATTCTTGTGATATAACCCAGACACACTTATACCTCAGCGCTGAATCCACTCTGTATGGCGTCAGTGCCTGTGCAGGGTGAAGTATTTATACCTGTGTGTAATGAGTCTCCTCTAGGAGAACTTACCGCTTTTATACACAAAAGATAAAATGTGAGGTCTGTTAAACTGTGGGAAAAATAAATAGAAATCACAGAGAAAAATGTTCTTAAATCAATTTAATCAGGGGGAAAATAAAGCTGGTGTGTTAAATTATAAAAGCAAGTGAACTGCCATGGAAGAGGTTTGTGAAGTGTTTGAACTTCTCTGTATTTAGCAGTGTGAGCTACACCAAGCACAGCAGTGGGACTCGTGTTTAAATCCACAGGATTAAATGCAGGAATAAACTGAATGCTATAGTGAACTACAGCCACTACAGAGCCTCTCATCTTATATATTTATTAACACAATATCCTGCGAGGAGATTTCTGGTGTGGAAAATGGATAAGATGTAGGGAATGTGGTTATGCTGTAGATTTGAGGCATAAGTATAAATTGGCCTTCAGAGAATCAGCGACTCCTTAGGAGGAAATAAAAACACACACAACCACACAGAGGTAGAAAATGCAAGCTGTAATAAATTGGTCTCTGTTGTTTAAGGTACAGACTGCTGGTGGCAGTAAATTATCTGTAGAGTCAGTATGTGCACACACAGACACAACGCTATAGACGTTCAAAATTTACAAATGTAAGATGAACAAGACTATTATGGTTACCATCTACAGTTGACCACTGCACTACAGGACCACCAGTCCAACCGCAACAGAAGCTAGTTCATTCAAAAATTCCTACGGGGAAAATTATATTCTTCCTAGAAGGGTTCATTTCCAACATCAACCACATGTGCCGGATAACGTTTTAGGGCATGCGTAAGAGGTATATCATTAACTGATTTAATTAACAACTTAAAGAACAAGTTTAATACACAGTCCTGTCCAGGGATTAGCAGAGGTTAGCAGGATCATTCAGCATCAAGGGCATCGAAAACATCCCACCAGCTTACAGCTCAATGAACCCATTAATAATTGGCCATCCCAAAAACAGCAATACTGGAATTAATCAACCCCCCATCCTGAGGACTACCCCGTAACATCAGACACGGCCTCTTTCTGAATGACCACAGCAGGTCGCATATCATGCAGCTGCTTGAGCAAGCGTTCGAAAACATTTGAGAACCCTCTGTGCACTTCGAATGTCACTTTGTTAAGTGAATTTATCTTCTGGGGGTTCTTAAATTCAACCAGTTTTAGTACATCGCGATAGTGATGATCAGGATTGATCCTGCTGCATACCACCGAGGCCGTCTTAAGGTGCACGGTTGGGAATTTCTTGTGCGGGTGTACATCCGTTACAGAAGTCGTCTTCTTTTCAGTGGACTGACTTGATTCCTCCAGAAATTTGAGGAAGGATACCTCAAAGCCCATCGGCTTGAACGAGCTCAACGTCGAGGTTTGCTCTTGTGGCAGCGTGGCGCTGGATGAAGTGGAGTCAGAGTTGAGGTCTGCATAGTTGACAGAGTGAATCTGCGTTGCTCTTAACCTAGTCATTCTTTTGCGTGCCAACTGCAAGTGTTTGACATGTTCCCCTTTGCGTGGGCGCCCTCTTTTTCTCTTCACCACAGAGATATCCGAGCCAAGGTCACTGGACAGTTTAGCATCTGAAACTTCTGTGTCCTCAGTGCTCTCCTTCTCAGACGTCGGCTTTGAGAACTCTGATTCGCTGGGTCCAGTATCTGCAGCATCTTCGTTCTCTGACGGCTCGATAGAACTTTCATCAGACTTGTCTGTATCGTCACTCCTTGATGCAATACGTTTATACTTGGAGCGAGGCATTTTCTTGCAAAAGATGTAGTTGCTCCTCTGCTCCTCTAGATATTGTTTTGGCAGGCCATGCAGGACATAATGCTTCATAAGATTTCGCTCTGACTCGGCAACTGTCTCACAGCCTTTAATCATGCAAGGATACTGAAACCGAGTCCTCTTGGTACACATGGCAGAGGCCTCCTCTTTCGTTTTCAAAATGGGGTTGCCGTATTTCGTCCAGAGGTTCTTTTGTTTCCTTCTCTTTTTCTCACCCGCTTTCTGAATAGGTTTCTTATTAACTTCTCTGTTTTCCTTCTCAAGGGAGACTAAACTGTTCTTCGGAGGACGGCCAAGTCTGACACCTCTCGAGTTCAGCAGTCGGAGTTTGTAAAGGTCTTGGTGTTTTTTCATAATGTGCCGCAGTAAGTTTGAACGTGTGGTATAAACACAGTTACAACCCTCGACTTCGCACTGGAACATTCCATTAACAGGCTCAGTTCTGGAGAGTTTGACCTTCTTGTGTTCGCTGTCAATGTGGTTAACATATTTCCAGAATCCAGTGAAGGTAACATCACAATCTGGCTGGTCACACTGAAACCTGCCCAGGTTCATAGAGGACATCATGTCTCCAGCTTTGTCAAGACGAAGTTTGTGGAGCTGAAGGTAATGCTGCAGGAGATCTGTAACGGCCTGGAATATTCGAGAGCAGTCTTTCACTTGACAGCGAAGCTCAGTCACTTCACTGACCTCTCCCTCGGGCATGTCATTCTCCTCCTCATTTTCATTATTCTCTTCCTCGATTTGTTCATCCTCTTCATTAACTTCAAATTTGGGAAGGGCAGACTGGTGTACGGCTTTGTAGTGAAGAATTAAATTGTGTTGAATCGTAAAGGCAGCCTGACAGCCCTGATGGACGCAGCGGTAAGGCCGATACGGGCTAAAAGCATCATCCATGTCAGCCTTTTTTTCCTTAGTCTTCTTGGTCACTTCCTTTGGTTTTGACATTTTAGGTCTTCCCAGTTTGGGCTTTTTATCTGGGGACAGGCTACTAACCTGTGATAGTACTGAAGGAATTTGAGCAACAAGTGGAGCACCTGAAGGCACCAGACCGCTATGGGGCATTACATGGGTGTGCTCTGAAGGTGTAAGAGATCCTGGGACAAAACCATCTTGCCGATTTAACTGTTGCTCCACGCTTGAGGTGGTTAGCAAGGAAGGAACAGCCTTAATCACTGATTGATGTATAGTAGCCTGACTCTGGAGTTCATGAGGAATGGTCGGTGTTCTCTGTATAGTCCCAGACACACCAGAGTCAAAAGAAGCACCAGGAAGCTCTTGCTTAAAAGGATGAACATTGAATTCTGATTTAATGCTTCCGAAAGCAGGTATCAAACCTGGGACACCATGACCAGTGTCAGCATGTTGTGCTGCAAATGGCAGCTTTGGTAGCGTTGACTTGAGCAAATCTGAGATGTCCGGCGTGGTACAGAGACTTTTTTCAGAGTCTACTGATTTCCGACAGTATTGCCGTGTAATCCCCATCTTGACCACCTGCTTATGTGAATAATTGTGAACAGATTGATAATGGGTTCTGAGGTTGGAGTTTCGTGTGAAGGTCTTGGGACAGAGTTGACAATTAAAAGGTGCAAAGTTAAACTGTTCCTTCCGACACTGATTTAACATTTCCTCTGTGTAGTTATGTTGTCTCATGAGATGTTTAAAAAGGGCGTCTTTTGTCATAGCTCTGTAACCACATCCATCATTGTCACACGAATAGCCTCGTACCACAGAAGTGTGTGTAGGGTCAAAGGCCTTAGGTACTCCTTCAGTTTTAAGAGGGACAATAGGAGTCCGGTCATGGTTTATTATTTCTCGATCCAGATTCAGTCTTTCAAGAGCTCTTTGAATCTCTGTGATCTCATCGTCATCCTGATGTGTGGGTGGCTTATTAAGCACATCATTTGTAGCACAAGCAAGGGGTATCTGTGCCGAGGTCTTATCTTGTACATTCATTTCAGCTGTGGCAAAACGCTCCCCAAGTTCAGTACCATTTCCACCAATATGCTCATTACCTTGAAAAGCCCTTTGAATGACGTGCGTTGTATGGTGTGGAACATCAATTGTCGGACTTTGTAAATTTGAGTTGTCTACACCTTGACCTTGGCATGAACTGCTGCTTCTCTTTTGGAAGTCTCCAGCTAATATCTGTTCACGAAGCCTTTCCTTGACGCTCTTTTCTGACACCAGATTTTGAGCAAGACTAGCCATAGCAGCGAGAAGCCCATCATTAGATAAACCACTAGCATGTGTAATGGTAGACTTTTCTTTAATCTCCTTAATCCTGTTTAGTGTTTCAGCTTGAAGAATTCTGTCAATATGATTAGTCGGACTCCTGTTAAAGTTTGAGTCAGAAGTTTGGTTTTCACTTAACAAGCGAGACAAAACATCTGAGGGACTAGTTTCATTTGGTAAAGGGTCACAAGAGTGTGTATAATTAATTTGATGCTGACTGCGCTTGTCTTTGATATTCCCGGTGTGTTGAATCACACTGTTTTGGCTGTCCTGTGGATATGAGACGGAGGACTCGGTAAAAGTCTGCTGAGGTGCACTAACAGTATCAGCCAGATTTGGTGAATTTTGTTGGACAGCTTCATTGCTTGATTTACTATCACTGTTATACAGTGAATCTTTAGTGTTCAGAAAAGTGACATTAGGAAACAATTTTGGGTCAAGGATGCCTTTAGTCTGGGACTGCCAAATCTGACTGGAACTGGTCTGTGCAGAAGGCGAGGACTGGGGAGTGTCTGATGGGTGAGGGGAATTCAGAAGATCAAGAAATGAACTCGGAAGATCTGCAGACAGGACAGCTTCATCATAGGGTTTGCAAACAGCACGTTTTGATAAATGTCCTCCAAGAGATTTAGGACTCTGGAACTCTCTAAAGCACCTACAGCAAATGAACTTGCCATCTTTGATGATGGCGGGCCACTTTGTTCTGCTGCTTCGCTTCCTTTTTTTGACATCGCCATCATGTGTGGAACTGCTAGTATCATCTTGGGAAGTTTGAGAGTTTGTGGCTGCAGGAGGATTGCTAGGTTGTGATGTGTTTGGAGAGGATGGAACAAAATCTGGATTCTTCTCTAATTTTACCATACACTCTGTATGTTTGACTACAGGAACTGAGTTGGTCTTTGGTTGCTGAATGTAGGGAGGTGAAGAGGACCTGCTGGGATGGCCCATTTTGGTTGGATTGTTCATTGATTGGGTAATATCTGGTTGGGTCTGGATGAAGCGACATGAGGAACTGTTCTGATGCTGCAAAGCAGGGTAGGTCATTTCTCCATTATAGATATTTGGCACTTGAGTTTGTGGTGTAATGTCTGTCTGTGTGAAATGACCACTGGAAGAGGTCATTTCTTGCGAATGGTAATTTTGCTGCTGAACTGAATTGTTTATTGAACCAGAATTCCATGATGAATGATGAGCCATATGAGGCTGATTTGCAGCATTCGCTAGCTGTGAGAGCACAACTGGATCCAATATGCTGTCCATTTGGTTCGAGAAAGTCTGACCAGCAGGACCGGATAAGTGTGAAGACCCGGAGGGGTAAGTGGAGTTTAGGCAGTTTGCTGGGAAGTGCTGCAGAGTGGGTGGTGTCTGGATTGGTGTCATTGAAGCAGGAGTCCTCAGAACCAGCTGGTTCTGTAAGGGTTCCGTAGAAACGCGTTTACCATTCATGGACTCAGTTCTGTTCATGAGTGTTGGTACTTTGTTCCTCCTCGCCAGTTTCCACTGTGCATAAAACTCACAGTGAACAGTTTTCATGTGTTTGGTTAAACTTCTATAAGAACTGTAGTCTCGAGAACATGTCTCGTATGCACATTTATATCTCTCCTTTTCCTCAGCTGAAGAACCGAGGGTGTTGTCCTGCACCTTCTGTACAGGTCGGTTGGTGGGGAAAGGGGTGACTTGTGGAGGAAGCCTTTGAGACACGGGCATTACTGGTGTACCGTTATGAGCAGTCTGTGTTAAAGGTACCATGTTGTTCACATACGGAAGTTGGTACGGTGTGTGTATCTGGGTTACAGGATTGGAACCATATTGCCCATATTCAGTGTTTTCATTGCTATACAAGGGCTGGGTGTGAGTCTGTGACACAGCAGACTCCATTTGAGCTTGCAAAACATCTCCAGATGGAGCTTGCTGGAAGTCCTCTAAGAGGCTCTGATATGATGTTGCTGGTGGAAGTGGGCACGGTGGAGTGAGCATTGGATCATTCATTAGCACATCTAACAAGGAATCTTCAGATTTGGGTTCGTGAGACATGGGAGAGTTTATTGGAGGTTGGATGTGCTGGTGCTCTATGAGTGGGATCTGCGGTTGTTGCACAAGGTTCGGATCAGTTGGCTCGGTTTTGCATGTTACAAGGTCGAAAGCTTGTGTGGGACCTTGATCAGCAGGATTCAGCATGTTTTCAACAGAATGCTTCACTTTCACCTGACTTGTGGGATAATCTGCCGAGCTCATCATGCAGCTAGAGCTTATTGTAGGTCCTGGATGGACATTTTGCTGGATATCCTGCTTGGCTAGTTCACTGGAAAGCTGTGGCTGAGATTCTACAGAGCAAGTACTGTCGTCGTCGGCAGTCTGCGTCTCCCGTTTCTTAGCTTTATGGCTCTCCTCATGCAGTTCTAACAAAGACTGCATGTGAAACACTTTACCACAGTCAGGCTCTTTGCAGGTATAAGTTTTGTAATGCTGAGCCTCATGGTCATAGAGTTTATAAGCTTCATTAAAAATTTTTCCACAGCCTGGAAACATGCATTTGGCCTTAAAGACTGGGTGTGCTTTGCTATGCACAAGGAGTTCTGCATTCGTGTCAAAGCTAGCTTTGCAGTTCAGCTGAATACAAGTATAAGGCTTAGCGCCACAATGGACCTGAAGATGGTCATTAAGGTGACTGACGCTAACAAAGTGACGGCGACAATACTGACAAACTATCTTCTTTGTCTGTAATTCAAGGAAGCGTTTTGCCTCTTCGACCTCCCCGTGATCCTTTACATGGGTGAGAAGATTACGAAAGAACTTGAACCCTTTCCTGCAGTTTGCAACAGGACAAACGTTTCTCTCTCGTCTGTTGACCCGGACTCCGGAAACCTCACTCTGAGAGCCCATAGCATCTCCGTTGTACAACTGTCCAGATTCGCCGTTGCAGTTTTTAGCCTTCATTTTTCGCGCCTGATTTTCTCCACTTCTGTTTTTCAGAGCTGTAATATCAGAGCCAGGAATTTTTGCATCAATCAGTTTCTTAGTGGTTTTCATCGCAGCTAAGCGCTCTTTACAAGACAGTTTAACATGTGACGCAACATGTGGGTCTAGAGTTTCTCTCGTTTCAAAAGTCTCAGTGCAAATCGGACAGCTATAAAACCCGTCTTTGAAGTGAGTCTGTGCGTGACGCACTATTCTGTGACCAAGAAACTCTTTATCACACAACACACAGTACTGCATGTACGCTTGCCAGTTTCTGAACCTGGCTGACACAAATCCCTTTTCCCTCAACTTTTTGACTTCTCTGTTTTTTTGTCGCTGGTCTGCAATCTCCTTAAGTTCATTTGTTGTGTCCAAAAAGCATTCAGAAACATCCCTGAACTCCTCCGCTACAAAGTCCAAATCTTCTTGCTCTGCTTCTACAAAGCGATCATCGTTTAGCTCATCGATGGAGCACACAATGGATGCCTCCTCACCCATGAGTCCTAAACAATGACGCTTTAGTGTCTTCCAGTCCCAGAACTCTGGATCAAAAGGCCACTGAGTTTTGAAAACCAGGAAAAGATCACAGCGTAGAGAGTTGGGTATCGGAAGGTTTTCCTCCTCAAGTTTCTGGTCCGGCTCATTATACAGCGACTCCACAGCGTAATACGAGTCTACTGTCGGCTCCAGGAGGAACTCTGTTAGCTGGCAGGCTCGCTTTACTTCCAGGTCAGAGGGCAGGAGGCATGAGATTGTTTTGCAGATGGTGGCCTTGTTGGCTCCCTCACAGGACTCCATACGCAGAGCACGTATACACATCTCAATGCAGGTAGGCAATCCAGTCTTATCCAACTGCACATTTAAAACAAAAAAACAACTTGAGTCTTTCTCTTATTTCTCAACTGAACAGCAACAGTGATAGCATCATCACAGATATTCATTTTTATTCATTCAGATGTCACCCACCCTGCTCCTGGAGACCCCACTCTCTGAATATTTAATTTATTTAAAAAATCATACTACATACATAATATTTTGAGTCATACTAGAAATTTTAGGCAAACTGATATTTCACTTTAGGGCTCAGTAGTTAATAAAGTTGATTTTCCCAATAATTTTGAACATTTTGCATTTAGTGCACTCTGGCTTGACGGGGCAGACCTTGTCTGATTTTGGTTGGAGGTAAAACCGTCAGGAAAGCACAGTATCTGGGAAGATGAAGAACTCACCTCAGACTGGATCACTTTAATAAAGAATAGCAGGTGGAACACAGTTTTGGCAAGTAGAGACATCTTCTGGCACTTTTCCAGAAAGTTCTGCTCCGAAGTCTCTAACCGCTTTAACAATTTACTCCAGAAAAGCGTCAATTCCCTGTAAGAGAGATGACCACATTACCACCTCAAACCTCCTACTGTCATTAGCACACTGAACCCTGATCCGACCTTGGCTGTACGTTTATATCCACCGACTTTAATCACAGAAACTTGTTTCTGGAGAATGTAAAACAGGAATGTGGGCTGTAAGAGAAACTGACCAGGCGCAGTACGTGTCCTCCTGCATGAGCTGTCGGGTCAAAAAGCCTGAACACAGCGTAAACGCTCCTCTCTCATCTCCTTCTGCCTCCAAGTTACAGATCATCTCCAGTGCATCTTGACAGTCCACCTGGGAAAGCTGCAGGAGAGACAGTGGATTAAACACTCAATGCCCTTTATTCCAATCACAGCAAAACTCCCAAGCCCCTTTAATCCAATCAGAGCCTAGTTCTTGCCTCTAAGTAGACCCATAAACTTCCCCGATACCTATGAAAACAGAGCACATTTCCCCCACTTCTCATGCCTACAGCCCTTATAAGCAATCAAAGCACAATCCTGACACCTGCAACACCTAAACCTGTTTGCATACACTTCCTGCATTTTGTATCCTGTAACCAATCACAACAGAGCTCTACACCAAAAGCCACAAATCCCAAAACATTAATCCCACTACAATTTTTAGTGGAATTCCTGAGCAGAGCACCACTGGGAATGAACATGGCCTGGATGATTGTCCGGTGTCCGTGCGTGCCTTCCACAGGCAACAAAATAAGTTGATGCTGATATTTATCGCTGACTTGCATGACAAGAGGTAAATAAATAAATTGATAAATAAATAAATACTGATTTGCGATTAATAACAAAACACCATCACTCAACCTCGCACAGAAAATCTGCTAATGAAAGTCAGTAAAAAGAAAACCCAGTGTTAACCTTTCCCACTCTTGCTCCAGACTGTAGATGGAAAACGCAGAGGAGACTTATTTCCTCCAGGGCTGTAGTTGATGCTAACATGTGCGCTATCAGAAGCAGTTAAGCCCTTAAAGGAGCCATGCTACTCTTAACACCAGCCTCGAACACCTATTAATAGACATGTCCATCGGGAGGCCACCTATATAAATTAAGTATGTAATAAAGAAATAAGAGAAAAAACGCATTTATTTACAAATATATTGTGTTGAGAAACAGGCTCTGCAGCCCAACCCACCTCCTCCATCAGCATCTCCTGCGGTGCAAAAGAGCACACACACACGAGGTAGCTCTGTTTAAAGTGTCCTCGGCTTCCCCTAAACTGGTAAAACTCAGCGCAGGCTTTAGCCAGCAGTGCTGCCTTCTCCACCAAATTCTCCTTTATAAGGTACTTCACCCTCAGCTGCAGCAGCTCCGGACCTTCACGCATCAGAAACTCATGCACTACAGCACAGACATTAATGATATTAGGTACACAAGCTGCATGCACAGAGGTACTGGAAATTCTGATCACGGGTATTTAGAGTAAAACTGAGGACATGTTACCTTTGGCTTCTGAAGGCTTCTCGTTTCTGAGAAGGCTCTGTAGTGTGCTGTTGCTCCACAGCCCTCGCTCCTGCGTGGCGGCGGAAAGCAGATGCAGCTGAGTGACTCCATTGTCCTGCAACAGCGCATGAGCTGCCTGA
Organism: Porochilus rendahli; assembly: GCA_039654305.1. Taxonomy (NCBI): domain Eukaryota; kingdom Metazoa; phylum Chordata; class Actinopteri; order Siluriformes; family Plotosidae; genus Porochilus; species Porochilus rendahli. Next base: position 14,029,249 of record JBCNYG010000020.1, read on the forward strand.
ACATGAAGAAACAAAAAACATCACATATTGCATTAATAAAGCAAATTAACTGTGACATGAGCCCAGCTGGATACAGGACGTGGGTCTACTTTAGACAGGATCGACTACAGCTCACGTCACTCGAACAGGAAGTACTACATAGTTGTATTTTACAGCATATGGTTTAATGTAGGTTTGGGGAGGTACCTGTATGGAGGACTGAAACTGCTCCCACAATGCATCTGGAAAAGCTTCATTTATAGAAAGAAGAAGCTCCACACAGCTCCTATAGAACACATCACACATTAAACACCGCAAACACACAGAAATACAGAGATAGAAAAAGTGTGTATATGTGAGCGAAAAAGAGAAAAAGAGAGAGAGACAGTGTGTATATGCATGCGTGTATGAGAGAGAGTGAGAGTGTGTGTGTATTGAAAGGCAAATCAAAAGTAATGTCAGTAAAACAAATACTCACTGTGACAAAGATAATTTAACATTAGCAATGTGAGTACAATCTACTGTACACAAGCATGTGTGTGTGTGGTTGTGTGTGTTACTCACAGTGAAAGTCTCTCGAGAACCACACCAACATTCTCGCTCCGGATGGAGAGGTGCCCTGACACTCGCGCAAAACTCAACAAAGCCACACGGTAGCTCTCCAATACAGGCCACGGGTCCTCGTCTGACCTCCACACACTCACACACTCCACCAGGGTCTGTAGTAAACACACACACCTACCTTTACTGACAATAACATCAATTCTCATACATGTTTTTTTTTTATTTTTCATGTAAAAATAATGAATTTCATTTTTTCCATCTTTAGTAATCACCTGCAGCTCGAACAAACTGATTTTGCTCTGAGTACCAGTGTATGTATAAGCGTGTGTGTGAAAGCAGTAGGTATTCACCTGATGCCACGTTTCTATTTTAATAACACACTGATATTAGAGCTGTGTGAATCAGTGAATCTGATTACACACTCACAATACTGTACATGGCCTCTGTGGGTGTGGTCTGTGCTGTTTACCCACCCACTGCCCACCACATGGGCAAGGCCTGTCCACAATCTCACAATCCTGTCTGTCATTACTGGGAAACATTAGCAATGTGAGGACACTGGAGATAGATAAATCTACCATTACATGTATGGTAGCTAGGATTGAAGAACCACACTGTGTGTTTATTATTTCTATTAGTTTATCAGTGTCATAACCACTTTCAGTGTGTGTGTGAGAGAGAGATGGAGATAAAGGAGGACAGTACTGAACTATGGCCCACTATTTAATGTCCATACAAACACTCCCAAATCACTCCATGTCCCCTAGAGAGATGCACTAGATAGGGTGAAACACCTGATTAAATAGTGGTTACAGCAGAAATCAACCATCGCCTTCGCGCCCTCTCTCACACACACTTTACCCATGATGGGGTTGATGAGATCAGACCCTCTCTGTGAGTATTCTCCATCTGATCCTGAAGGAAATCACACTAGCTTTGCTCCTGGAATGACTGACATCGACTGATATTATTGCATTAGCCGTAGCGTTAGCATGATAGCTAGCATGATGTGTTGTTGTTGTTGGTGGTGGTGGTGATGTCTGTTCGTGTGTCAGTGTAAAGAAGAAAGCTCTACACACTCCTACACCATTCCTCAAGCGAGCTGAGAGACTATTAACCCCTCACACACGACTGGTCTACGCCACTGTGTGTATATTTATTGTGCAGTGCGCTAATGCGCTAGTGTGAGTGAGTGAGTGTGTGTGCGCGTGCGTGCGATTTCTTTACAGAAGAAGCGCAGCGGCAGCGGACCGACCTGACAGAAAGCCTGGCAGTAATGTGCGGTGGCTTCTTCCTCTGCAGGCTCCGCGCTGTCCCTCAGCGCCGAAGATAAATCCTCCAGACGGACCGAGAGTGCTCGCAGTACAGAGGGACTGCGACTCCGGCCGCAGGGCTCCTGCTCGGCCTCTTCGTCGTCCGCCATCTTCGCTTCTAGTTGCGCCGCGTACGCACCACACAAACACCACGTGATCACGGAATCGATTGCGTCAAGGCGGGGAGGCGCCTGCGCTATGGACCAATAACCCGGCGCGTCCTCGTGCACCTTCTTCAAGGACCTATTGAAAGTGGCGTGGAGGCCTCGTTTATTTGATTCTCCTGCTAAAGCTAATAGAAACTACTCAAAAATATTTAAGGGAACACTTCAGCACTGTAGCTTATTACCACAGCAGTTCAAATTCACATTCTGCCCTTTTAGGATTCACTTGACTGTGAAACAATTTCACCTGTGCTAGAGTGAATGAAATTGACAACAGGTGCAATGGGATGTGCATGGCTGTGTGTGTGGTGACCACAGACAATAGCTCTTTTCTTATCCTTCCTGGCTTATTCTTCTCTGGTTTTGTATCCCGGCTTATTCTTCTCTGGTTTTGTATCCCAGCTTTTTCTTCTCTGGTTTTGTATCCCGGCTTATTCTCTGGTTTTGTCAGTGTCCTCATCACTCCTGGTAGCACGAGACGATACTTAAGGCCCAATCAAGTTACATAGGTAGGCAGGGTGCGGTCACAAGAAGGTTTGTTGTGTCTTTCAGTACAGGTTTAAGAGCATGTAGAAGATACCAAGAAACATGCCGTTCCACAAGGAGATCTGGATAGGGTTGAAGAAGGGCATTGACCCAGCAGCAGGACAGGCATCTGCTCCTTTGTGCAACAAGGAACAGGAAAAGTACTCCCAGAGCACTACTAAAATGACCTCAAGCAGGCTACTGGTGTGTATGTTTCTGACCAAATTGATTAAAAAAACGAAAACAAAAAAAACCCAGCTCCATGAGTGTGGCATGAGGGCCCAACATTCTTGATTGGTATTCCCCAGAGAACACTAGAATTGGCAAGTCTACCATTGGTGCCCCATTGTTTTCAGATTAAATATGATTCACACTGGGAACATGTGACAGGTGGGCAAGAGTCTGGAGACACCGTTGTGAACGTTATGCTGCCTCTCCAATCATGACTGATTTGGTGGTGGGGCAGTGATGGTTGTTCAATTCAATTCAGTTTTATTTGTATAGTGCTTTTTACAATTGATATTGTCACAAAGCAGCTTTAAACAGTAAATTTCATTAGGAAGGAATCAAAAAATTTCTCCACAGCCCCTTACACATCCCTAACGAGCAAGCCCGCAGCGACAGTGGCAAGGAAAAATCCCTCAGTTGACACGAGGAAGAAACCCTGAGAGGAACCAGGCTCAGGAGGGAAACCCATCCTCATTTGGGTGAAACCATAAAATACAAACCGCATAAGAAAATTTCATTACAGTCCAACATGTAGTCCGGCTGGTTCTGCCACAACTGTATGTTCTAGATAACTTCAGCAAGAGAGTCTATATCACCAGCAGCGAAAAATCATCTGTACAGTCACTGAGTGCAGATCTAAGCCCATATGGATCTTCATCAGCAGGAGCGACGGGCTTCCAAGACGAGAACTCCAGCCAGCACCAGCACACCAGGACAGCCCACAGGACTCACAGAGCAGAGGGATCAGGAGGACCAGGACCACCGACATCCACCACAAAGCATGTGTACCGTAGCACACACAAATTGGGGGGTCTTTTATATCCTTAACCTGAAGACTGTTACAAATATGTATTGAAGAAGTCTTGTGTGTCAGCACTTTATACCTGTTCACTGTTCACAAGTTTTCAGCTAAGGTAAAGTCCACAAGATGGTCCATACACTTTCCACTTTTTTGATTAATAGAGGAAAATTATCTTTTTCTGACTCTATTTTCAGTACCATTATCACAACATCCTTCACAATCAATTAATAAGGTAAACACGGTTGTAATGACTTTCCAGTGCGGTCATTCCGAATCATTTTGGTCATGCTCGGAACTTTAAAATGTAAAAAACTGTCTCTTTAATTTACTGCTTAGGTCATTTTTTTTATTTTGGAAGTTCACTTGAACTTATTCACATTTGAGAAAGCAACAAATCACCGTGTATCACAAACAAGAAAGAGTCTTTTCCATTTGAAGGAAAGATGTAATTAGTTGTGTCTGGAACACAAAATGCCAACACATGCAGTGGGGAAATAAATTGCTCAGCTGAAAAGGAAAATAGAGATAATTTATTTGGTCTTAAAAAAAAAGTGTTTCCATGGCAGCACATCCTGGCAATTCCATGTCACCAGGCTCCCCCTCAACCTCTGCATTTCAACCTGCAGGAGTGGTTGGAGATGGTGCTGTCCTGATTAAATAAAACAAATGAAAGCCACTAGGCACAACAAAAGCAAGTAAATATTGTTGTTGTTTTTTTTTATTAGTGCAAAAACAATTACTGAAAAAATTCAAGAGACAGTTCATAAGGAAAATATAACCCCCATTTTCTGTGGTGCCTAGAATGGGATGGTTTTTGTCCCTTTCTTTATTTCTTTTTTTCCTATTTATGTTTTGTATTTTTCCCGTTGCCTCTGGCTTGCTCATTAGAGAACTAAATCTACATCCAGCTTTCTCTTAAACTTGTCTGACACAATATCTACTTTTAAAAGTTCCATTACAACAATACAGGGTGTTTATTTATTATTTTTTTGTTTGCTTGTTTGGTTGTTGCTTTTTTGGGGGGTGGGGGTGTAGGGGGGGGATGTATGTTTTGTAAACCAATATACTTTTTGAGAGGTGAAGGAAAAGGAAGTCCCTTATTACACTAAAGGGGTAGGAAATTAGTTTAATTTGTGCTTAGTATTGTTTAATGTTTCCTTAGGATCCTTAGGAAGAAGAAAACAAGTCTACCAACGTCTCTACTGACTGCTTACATATTTAACATAAATTTACTTTCATTTAATAGTGTGGTAATAAATAAGTTTATCTTTGAAATTATGCCTGCTGTAGCTTTAATAAGTCATATATGATGCCCTCTTGATTGATGCCTGAAGTTTAGGTTTTAAATTCACATAATTTATATACAGTAGGCTGTGCAAAGAAAGAGCTATCTGTAGAAATCCACCAAATAAGACAAATAGTGAAAAGTAAAAAAAATCTAACTGCATTTGCATTTATTAAAAAAACAAAGCAGAGAACATGTGTAAGATAGTGCAGCATGATGGGAGGTGGGCTAAAACTAGTCAACTGCAAAGTATGATTACTGCAATACTGCAGATCAAAAAGAGCATGATTACAACCATGTCGTATTCATATCTCCTTACAGAGACTTGCAGTAATAATAATTTCCACTTCTTCATACAGTGTCAGAGAAGAAAGCTCCTGCACAAGAAAAGAAAATTATTTTGCATATCTGAGCATAAAATTAGATAATTGTAATATAAAAAATAACAAACATAAAATACAGTCCTTCATCTTTTGGACTGCGGTTCATTTATTATTTTTTGCTTCCTTTTTGTCATGTTAAGTTGTTCATTACCTGTCGAAAACACTCCATAACAGAGGGTGCAGACCCTTCAATAGAAGCCAGACACCGAGAAAAATGGAAATCGGCACCCCTGCAGTTCCTCAAAGATAAAATGGATAGAAGAATTGATGGAAACAGACTGAAATATGAGAGAGGAAAAGACACAGCAAGGGGGATATGGCAAGATATTGTATGCATCACAGGCTGAAGTGAATGAAGGACAAGATAGTAAAAGTGAACAGACCTTTCAGATGGAAATGAGAACAGAGCACAGAAATGAAGGCTGGGCACAGATTGAGAATCATCACCATGGCAATCCGCAATGAAGCAGAGGAAGAGCTGTAAGAAATGAGAGAGAAAAGAACTACAAAGAATGCTTACGGGCCAACTTTCATCCCCCGGAATCTTTATTATGAAGATAAATATCTGTTTAATTCTGAAATATATGTAGATTTGCAGCCAAAGGTTATAAATCCTCTCAAAGGTAAGCATCATGAATATTCTGAATAACCTAAAGAACTTATTAACTTTGCACACGGAACCCTTTTAGAGGTTTTTTCTTCACATTCATTTGCTTGTTGTAATATTTGCTAGGAAAGTGATCATATAAAAGCAGGCTGTTAAAGATACCATTTAGTGAAATCAAGCATTGAAAGCAAATGAGAATCTCACACAGTCTGAATAGAAACACATGCTTTAGTTGCATGCAGTTCTTCTCTCTCTCTCTCTCTCTCTCTCTCTCTCTCTCTCACACACACACACACACACACACACACACACTCACTCACTTTTCTTATCATGCTCAGTGACCCTAAAAAGAAATCAATATGCTTTCTTGTCATGCCACAGAAGTCATCTTTCCCGCTACTGTTTTTCTCATTCTTTTTCTTGACACACTTCATGCGCTTTCATGGTGTAGGGAAATTAAAAAGTAGAATTTTTACTAAAGTTAAATAATTTTGTTTGTAACCGGTAAGCACATTTCATCTAAACATTTTAGTGTAACGTAAACATTAGACTAATGTTGCCCATGTAGAGGACCATGAGATATGTTTGGCCTATCCTTTCTTTGTTTTGGCCCACCATAGCATTTCACAAGCTTGTATATTTACTGTTCTCTTATTTTGGAAAATGTTCAAATGGAAGGATTTAGTGATGTAAAAAAATGGGACCAAGATAAATGATTTCAAAATGTTTTCCATCAATAATGTGACCTAATAACCTGTACAACATAATTGAAAAACAAACTGAAATATTTTACGGAGAGGAAGTAAAACTAAACAACTGAGATAATGGGGTTGCACAAGTGTGCACACCCTCTTATAACTGAGGATGTGGCTGTGTTCAGAGTTAGCCAATCATATAAATTAAATACACGTTAAATGGGAGTCAGCACACATCTACCACCATTTAAAGTGCCTCTGATTAATCCCAAATAAAGTTCTTCCTGACATTTTGTGGTCACATCTTACAGCACAAGACATGGTCTGCAGAGAGCTTCCAAAGCAACAGATGGATCTCATTGTTCAAAGATATCAGTCAGGAGAAGATACAAAAGAATTTCCAAGGCATTAAATATACCATGAAACACAGTGAAGACAGTCACCCACCAGTGGAGAAAATATGGCACAACAGTGACATTACTAGGAACTGGAAGTCCCTCCAAAACTGATGAAAAGACTAGAGGAATACTGGTCAGGGAGGATGCCAAGAGGCCAACAGCAACACTAAAGGAGGTGAAGAAAGTTCTGGCTAATGAAACTAAGGTTGAACGTTTTGCCCATAATTCCAAAAGGTATATTTGACGCCAACACAACACTGCTCATTACCAGAAGAACACCATACAGTGAAGCAAAGCATCCTGCTTTGGGACTGTTTAAGCGGGGGCCTTAGTCAAGGTGGTGGGAATTATGAACAGTTGGGATGAATTATAAAAGAATTATGAACTTATACAAATTATAAATGAATTATAAATTATTAGAAAAGTATTATGAACACAAGAAAGCTGAAGATGAAGAGGAACTTCATCATTCACCACGTAACCCAAAGTACACATCCAAATTAAGAAAATAATGGCTTTAACCAGAAGATAAATAAGGGTTTGGAATGGCCCAGCCAGAGTCCAGACCTGAATAGAGTTAAACATCTGTGGGGCTGTGCACAGGAGATGCCCTCGCAATTGTACAGGTTTGGAGCATTTTTGCAAAGAAGCATAGGCAAATACTGCCACATCAAGATGTGCCATGCTGATAGACTCCTACCCAAGAAGACTGAGTGCTGTAATAAAAGCTAAAGGTGCTGCAACAAAGAATTAGTATAAGGCGGTGCATTTGTCTGCAACCAGTAAGTTTTTTTTTTCTCCTTAAAAGATTTCAGTTTGTTTTTCAATTGAGTTATAGTTATATAGCACAAGTTATAGGTCACAATAATGGTGGAAAAAGTATTCATTCATTCATTCATTCATTTTCTGAACCGCTTATTCCTAATTAGGGTCACGGGGGGGCTGGCGCCCATCTCAGCCGACTCCGGGCGAGGGCGGGGTACACCCTGGACAGCTCGCCAGGCCATCGCAGGGAAAAAGTATTGAAATTATTTATTTTGGCCTTTTTTTTTTTTTCTATCACAAAAACTTGGCATTTGAACAGGGGTGTGTATGCTTTTTATATCCACTGTATATAAAGCCTATCTCATCCAACTCCGGACGTAGGCAGGGTACAACCTGAACAGCTCACCAGGCCATTGCAGTGCCAACACAGAGACTATTCACACTCACACTGACACTTAGGGGCAATTTGGTTTAGCCAATCAATCTAATGAGCATGTTTTTATACTGTGGAAGGAAACCTGGAGGAAACCCACACAAGCACCGGAATTGAACCCAGGTCTTCTTGCTGTGAGGCGGACGTTCTGACCACTGTTACACCATGCTGCATATATATGATAAAAACATAATAATATAAAAGAAATACTGAAGTGGCTGTAATGCAGAGGTATTGGTATGTATATGTACAGTGTGTACAATCAGTGTGCAAAATTGTTGTTTGTAAATTGTCTGTTATTTCAGCTGCCTGATGGCTTGTGGGTAAAAACTGTCCCTGAATCTGCTGGTGTGGGTCTGGATGCTCCTGTACCGTCTGCCTGACAGCTGCTGCGTGAAGAGCGTGTGGCTGGGTGGCTGGGATCAGAAAGGATCTGCTACTGATCTGACCACTTTCTCTAGACCTTTGTAGTCCAGAGCATTGCACTTGCCATACCAGGTCATAATGCTGCCAAAGAGACTACTCTCAATGGTGCAGCAGTAGTAGTTGGTAAGTACGCTGGTGTCCATGCCAATCCTGCTCTTTAGAAAAGAAGAGTCAGTGTCTTCATGCTTTCATAATCATACCCTTGTGATATGACCAGCTCACCCCCTCACTGATGTTGATCCCCAGAAACCTGAAGCAACTGACTCTCTCTACCTCTGTCTCTTTGATGTGGATAGGGTAGTGCCCTCCATCCTGCTGCCTCCTATAATCCACAATGAGCTCAAATTTGATGACGGTGTTGGAGCTGTGTGCAGCTGTACAATCGTGGGTAAAAACGGTCCAAGGATATGAACATTAGGCTAGTTGGCTGTTTCAAATTGTCCCTGGGGGTGAGTATGAATGCGATGGTCTGACGAGCTGTTTAGGGTGTGCCCCACCTTTGCCTAGTGTTGGCTGGGATGGGGTCCAACCTACCCACTGATCTAATTGACTGATGAATCCTTTCAAATTAGTTAGATAACATCAAAATTTACTAAAACATTATAAAGGAATAGGAAAATTAACTGGGAAATCTGTGATAAATGTGGTAGCCGACATCAAGTAAACATTGACACTTGTGTTTAATACATGATAGTGGCCTAATTTTTACCGATTACAGGAGAACACCCTATTCTCCTTCATTCAACCCTCTAGGTTTTCCACAGCCACTTATTAAAGTGACATCAGATAAACAAAAGGTTGTGCATTGTTTTCCTTTACAAAACTGCCAACATTGGCATGCGCATAGCTGAAAGCATAAACACTGCACACAAAGGAGATCCCAAGGGCTGGCAAAAAAAAAAAGCAAGCCTGCAAAAAAAGAAAGAGACAGAGAGGGTTGCTGTTATGCTGCATGCTGTTACCACTGTAGTAAACAGTTTCGGAACAGAGAAGGTGAGGTAAAGTAAGCTTTTTCAGTCAAACTAGTATAAACTAGTTTAAATTCCCTGCATTTTAAAAACAATTTAAGTTTCTCTTTGTTAAAATTATAGGATCTACAAAGGTTAGTTATATCCACAAAATACTAATGTGTGTATTCTTGTCCGTTTTGTGGAGATGCATTTGTAAAATAATAATTCATTTGCCAAACTGCTGGAGGTGACTCTGAGCAAAAGCAGTTTATTCCCTGAACAGCTCACCAGTCCATCGTAAGACCTACACACACACACACAGCCATTCACATTTACACCAAGGGACCATTTAAAACAGCCACTTAGCCTAATGTGATATGCATGGACTGTGGAGAAAAAAAATGGAGTACCTGGAGGAAACCTATGCAAGTATATAGGTTGCAAAAATGCAAACTCCATGTAGAAACAACTGAGCCTAGGACTCAAACCCAGGACGTTCTTGCTGCAAGACGAACATGTTAACCACTATGCCACTATGCCACCCATTTGTAATTGATGTGATTATAATATATCCTGGGATCAGTACATGACTGGACTAGTAACTGCATTTTTTCCAGGTGATATATGTTTTGATCTTTTGCTATCAGTATAACACTCATTGGATGCTTAGGTGAACATGTGATATCGGCAGCTCACCGTTCACAAAAGTCAACTTCACTACCAAGTAAAAAAGTTTTATTATTACCCTTCTGTTAACTGCTGATAGGTCAAACATTAAACAGCACTTTATCCTCGTCAAAAATAAACCATGTTCCAAATTCATGTATGCTGAATAATAAAATGTATTTAGCCTTGCTTAATATGTATTTAGTTATATGTACAGGTTTCTGTCCATGTCTGCCTTTTTTTCCCTCTAGGTGCTCCAGTTTACTTGCACATCCTTAAACCTTTCTAGTAGGTTAATTGGCTATAACACAGGCTTCTTAGCTCCTGCAGGAGCAATGTTGGGGTGTGTGTGTGTGTGTGTGTGTATATATATATATATATATATATCCTTAGCATCTGATAAAACATCATTCGATCAAGCTGCGCCCCCCCTATCAAAAAGCGCTCAACGACAGCGGATACAAATACACCCTGCAATACGAACCAACTACAAACGAAAAACGAAAAAACAGACAGCGCAGCAACATCATCTGGTACAATCCTCCATTCAGCAAAAATGTAAGCACCAACATCGGACACAAATCCCTCACTATAATAGACAAGCACTTCCCCAAAGATCACAAACTCCGAAAAATATTCAACCGCAACACTGTCAAGGTCAGCTACAGCTGCATAAATAACACCAAACAAATAATCGATAACCACAACAAACAAATCCTAAACCCACCCAAGCGAATCATCAGCACTGCAGCATCACCCGAGGAAACCAAGACATGCAACTGCCGACAAAAGAACACCTGCCCGCTCAACGGGAACTGCCTACAATCATTGGTTATCTACCAAGCCACGGTCACGCGCAAAGACAACAACACGATGGAAACATACATTGGAATTACAGGAAATTATTTCAAAACAAGGTATAGAAACCATACCGCCTCATTCCACCACATTAAGCACAAAAACATCACAGAACTCAGCAAACACATCTGGAACCTCAAGGACAACAACATTGAACACTTCATCTCATGGCGTATCCTGTCGTCGCACTCAGCCTACAATAGTGCAAGTAAAAAATTTAACCTCTGTCTCAAAGAAAAGTTCTATCCACCTATCGCCCTGGGCTATCAACACTCAATAGATGTAACAAGCTTGTGTCGTCCTGCCGCCACAGAAGCAAAGCCCTCCTAGACAACACCTGAGCCAAAATTAGATTAACACTTCACACTGCATATATTAAAACAGACCATGCAAATGTCTCTGACTGTATATAAACTGTGATAACGAATATTCTCAATAAATCCCCTGATGAGTGGGCAACCACGAAACAGGTCTGTAGGGATGAAATTGTAGATATATTTTCTTATACCACACACACATATATATATATATATACATATATATA
>JBCNYG010000020.1:14090044-14105406 GCA_039654305.1 Porochilus rendahli
GAGAGAGAGAGAGAGAGAGAGAGAGAGAGAGAGAGAGAGAGAGAGAGAGGTTTTTCTTCAGAATAATTTAGCACTCTGATTAATTGGTTGTTGTTTACTCACTCTCCCACTCTTAATTTATCTATATTTTACCTCAGTGGCAGACTCAGACCAGCACATTTACTCTGTGTGTGTGTGTGTGTGTTGGGGGGTGTTAGACAAAGACAGGGAGGTAGGAGAAAGCAGTCCGAGGGAGAGAAAAGGTGAGTCATTACACTGTCCACTGATTGGTCTGGGTATGGATTGTGTAATGTGTGTGTGTGTGTGTGTGTGTGTGTGAGTGTGTGTAGGTGTGTTTGATGGGGGGAGATGTTGCTCCAGCAGCTGTTGCTAGGCAGTCTGATGGTTGGTGCACTGCTTTACCTGTTAACATACCTGGTTCATTTTGACAGGTGAGCTTTAACTCCTCCTTGCCTTTTATCCATTATACAAATGAATATGTATAATAATAATGGCATCTCTCTTTGGCCCCCCAACAGAGTGCAGTGGGTTTGTCCAACAGAGAAGACATTATGCTCAGCTTGTGCTTTAGTTCAGCATACAGGGGGTGTGGTGCATGAGCAGCGGAGGGGCGGAGTCAGTAGAGGACACCTAGTGCAGCAGCTTCCACATGCTATCATCATTGGAGTAAGAAAAGGAGGAACCCGAGCTCTGCTGGAGATGATCAGCCTACACCCTGCAGTGGTCAAGGCCTCACAGGAAGTCCATTTCTTTGACAGTGATGAGAATTATGGGCGGGGCTTTGCCTGGTACCGCAGCCGCATGCCACTTTCCCTTGTCACACATGTGACGATCGAGAAAAGCCCTGCCTACTTCACCACAGAAAAGGTTCCAGAACGGATCTTTGGGATGAACTCATCCATAAAGCTGTTGCTGATTGTGCGTGAACCTGTCACCCGAGCCATCTCTGACTATGCACAAGTCATGGAGATCAAGCATCAAAAAAACAAAACATACCCAGGGTTCGAGTCACTTGCCATTGACAGCGCCACCTGCAGGGTGAACACAAAGTACAAAGCTGTGAGCACCAGTGTATATGTCAGACACCTGGAGCGCTGGCTTCGATTCTTCCCCGTGCAGCAGCTCCATGTCGTTGATGGAGACAGACTAATCTCTGATCCTCTCCCAGAACTCCAGATGGTGGAGCAATTCCTGAACCTGACACCTTGGATCAGCCGTGACAACCTGTACTTCAATTCCACACGTGGGTTTTTCTGCCTCTGCTCTGAGCGCCATCGTGTCAGGAGGTGTCTGGCAGGAAGTAAAGGTCGCACACATCCACATGTTCGCCCAGCTATACTGGACAAACTTCGACTGTTCTTTCATCCGTACAATCAAAAATTTTACCAGATCACTGGACGGACATTCAACTGGCCATGATTAATAACACACAAACACACACACACTCACACATTAAAATTATTATTTATTATTATTATTATTATTATTATTATTATTATTTTCTATACCGCTTATCTGTCATTCCATTCACAGTGATTTGATTTCTGCTATTTCAATCACTGTTGTTGAAGTCAAAGGTCAAAGGTTCAAACTGCTCCCTTTTTCCATGGCAAGTACATATCATAGACAATTCTAGTTATAGTTTTATATTTCAATACTGCAGGTCAGATTTTGGAGCACTTTTATTTTAGTGTGAGATGTTCAGTTTGTCCTTTATGTTTTAAATAAAACCATGCAGGGATGGAGGTGGTTAAGCCTCTGGATTACTGATCTAAAGTTCAGAGGTTCAGGCCCAGGGACGACTGGTGGAGCAAGGCCCATTACCCTCATTTACTGTGTTGCGTAAAAAGTTGCTCCAAATAAGGGTGTCAACCAAATGCCATAAATGTAAGTGTTAGTGAAGCAGATGTCTATTGCATGCATGACTGGTTGTGTGCGTGTGTTGGCCCTGCTCAGGGTTTACCCTGCCTTTGTCTAGAGTTAAAGATAGCAGCTTGGGAAATTAAATTAAATGAATATGCAGGCCGTGTTTCTATGATGGAACTGCTGTGATGGCTTCCTCTCTGAATGGACTTCAGGCTAAAGCAGTAGGCTTTGTAAGCAATAGTCCCTAGTGCCATGTTTGTGTCCTGCTATGCACGCAGACTGAACCTGGTGTTGTCTCTGGAGGCCAAATGGTTTTTAATCCAAAGTATTTTCTGCATCTCCCTCTCTGGGTTTGGCATTTGTTTCTAAATCCACCAATTGAATAAGGATTTCTCTCGAGTCTGCAAGGGTGAACAAGGTTTCCCAGAAATGCTTCTGCTTAATGGAAATTTACATCACAAATAGTGATTACTATGGTAAACAACTCTATGATATAAATGCTTAATAAACTCAACCAACATTCTACTCATACTCATAACAAACCCCCCCACCACCACCAATACCAAATAACTTGATAAGTACTGTGTCCATACCACCTCTACTGCCTTACCTTTTCTTGTCTGTTGTTTTGTCAACTTTCTGTCCTAAATGTCAGATATCTGTGTTGGATCTTATATCATATCCCTCATGGACACACCATTCCCACTCTACTTGAAATAAAACAGCTTGAGACCTGAAAAGTTTAAAGTTCTAATTAGCAGTGACAGACTGTGCAAAGGCCCCGTGATGGTCTGGCGAGCTGTTTAGGGTTTCGGTAGAGATACGTTCCAGCTGCCCTGCGACCCTAGTAGGATCAGTTGACTCAAGCGAGAGTGAGAGAGAATGGGCAAAGATCCATATGTCCAAAGATTCATACGTTGCAAATACATAAACAGTGTCCTTTAAATACATTTATTTCTGTGGTTTACCAATCACAGTGGACTTTCTCCCAATTTTCATATCATTTAAAAACTGTTATACAATAACATTATCATTTATTACATTACTCCTTAATTTAAGTGAATGTTTTTAAGTATCTGTATCATGCTAAATTATATAATAAAATTATAGCCTACTTTAAATCAGCATGCCCATCATCTATGTCTTTTCTTTCACTCTATTACATGAGTAGGTGAAACCATAAATAAGAAAACCCTCAACAGACTGCTGAACACTTGTTGACTTACTTGGTTTTACGAGGGCAAAGTCACTCAAACCGATCACCAGCCAATCATGGGCATCTTTGTGCTGCTATGTGAGGGGGGTGGGGGTGGGGGGAGAAAATTTGCTGGTATATTTTTGTACAAAGGTAGCAGATTAATGTCTTGTGATAGTTTGGTTTGAAGGGTCGACTGCTTGATGATGCTGGACAGGACAGGTTTTAAAGGGGGGGGGATTCAAGGGAAATCACAAAACAAGAACTTTAATTCATGTGCATAACAGACTGTAGAAAAATGGCAAATGGTTTGGCAAATTTGAGTGAATGAGAGTGAGTGTGAGCATACCTATTTTATTTTATATGACTGTAGTGTGATATAACACATCAGTACTGTTGTTAATGTTGACAAAAATACCATTTAAAAAAGAATCATTATTTTATGGGAAGAAAAAAGGCGACACCATAGTGTAGTGGTTAGCACGTCTGCCTCACAGCAAGAAGGTCCTTGGGTCAATTCCCAAACTTGGACATTGCATGTTCTCTCCTTGCATTGGTGGGCTTCCTCCAGCTACTCCAGTTTCCACCCACAGTCAGAAGACATGCACAATGCATGACACAAAGACTGTTCCAGAATGCCACTAGGTAAAAGTGTGTGTGTGTGTGTGTGTGTGTGTGTGTGTGTGTGTGTGTGTGTGTGTGTGTGTGTGTGAATGGTTGTGTGTGATGCTCTGCAATGGTCTGGCGATTTGTTCAGGGTGTACCCCATGTTCACCCAGCATTGGCTGCGACCCTAGTAGGATTAAGCGGTTTAGCAAATGAATGACTGAGTGTGTGAATGAAAACAGCTCAAAATGCCACCTACTGGTTAGAATCATCCTAAAACTTGCAAGAGGTACAGTAAATCCGTTTGGTACTTCTCTAGTCATGAGATTTTTTTTTATTGTTAATGCTTTCTAATCAGTCTCCACCCTTCAGCTTCAGGATGCTCCTTTCACATACTGGCCTCCTGCTTCAGCACCAGCCCTGAACCCATCTGTTATTCACATCCATCTCCTTCACTGGAGATATGAAGTCTATCTGATACACCAGGGGAATGTTGTCTCTTCCCACACTCTCTTCCAAGACAGAACCTCCTGTCATATCCAGCTAATAAATAAAAACACATTTAAGAATGCAGTATCTCTTTAATTAAATTATAATGAATCAAGGAGCCTATTGGCTCCACCTCTCTGGTTTACATTCGCCCCTCCCATTTATCACAATTTCTTTTCTTCTTTTCTACTGTGTTCGACCTTTCTCTTTCAAACACACAGACACAGAATCTTTATTTTGTGTGTGAGGATTAAAGTCATGGCATTCACGCTGCATGGCGCGGTGAAAAAGAAAGTCTGCTATTATTACGACGGTGAGCTTTTGTTCCGGAGTTTAGCCAGCTTAGCTTCTTAACCTAGCCTAGATTAATTTAGCATGAACAACAAAGAAGTGTTTTTTTATCCCACCCGTATTTCCACACGTACGTTGCGTGTCTGCACGACTCGCTTGCGATTTGTCGAGCAAAACAATCAGTCAGAGCTTTAGCCAATCATGGCCTAGGATTACACACCTAACGCTCTGGGTGGAGTCATGTCGAATATGGGTGGGATAAAACACCATCCCAAAATATTCTTCAACGTAGAATAAAGATTGTGAATATTTAATGTTTGAAATGATGTAGATATAGGTTAAAGTGTACTTGCTACATTTACTTCACTTTAGAGCTGCTCGAAATAATTCCCAAACCATGATAGTGTTTAACAAGTTCATTGTAATGTGTTAGCAGTGATGCTAATGCTAAGGGGTCATTGTGTTTAATAAACCGGAATAGAACGGATAAATCATTTAGTAATGTACAACATAAAAGCAAATAAAAATAACATTAATATCTCCAGATGATATTTACTATCAGCTACTAAAAATAATGATAGGTTAATACAATTAAATTAAAAAAATCATTTTGTCAAAATTTCTAACATTAGATAATTAGAAACAATCAAACAGCTTATTATTTCAACAAAAAATGAATAATAAAGTGTTAATGCAAAAATAAAATTGGTGAACTTAACTATTAATAAATAATTCAATAATGTGAGGAATCAAAGTACAGCGTTTCAGATGATAAACCGTAATAATAAAATTAAGCATAATAAAAGGTGTGTGTGTGTTACAGGTGATATTGGTAATTATTATTATGGACAAGGTCACCCTATGAAGCCTCACCGAATCCGTATGACACACAACCTGCTTCTGAACTATGGCCTGTACCGCAAAATGGAGATCTATGTTAGTGTCTCACACAAACACACACACACACACACACACACACACACACACACACACTCACACACACTATTACACTATTACACTCAGACCAACACGTTTACTTTGTATGGGTGTGTGTTTGTGTTACAGAGGCCTCACAAAGCAACAGCAGATGAAATGACGAAGTATCACAGCGATGATTATATCAAGTTCCTGCGGTCCATTCGACCTGACAACATGTCCGAGTTCAGCAAACAGATGCAGCGCTGTGAGACACAGACCCGCACACATACTCCAGACACACACTCACACACAGTTCTATCTTTGTGGAGATATTCATTGACATACTGCTTTCTTATCCCTGTACTCTAATCTTAACAACCACAATTAATTGCCAAACCCCAACCTTGACTCTTAACCTAAATCTAATTAAATGCTGTCTTTTTGTACTAGGGTGAGTCAGGGCTACCTTAATGTTACCTGGGGCTTTTACCTAGCTCCCGGTGCAATAGACAATAACAATAACAGGAACTCATTCATTTGTTCATTTTCTGAACCTTTGATATGACATTTGAATCTTGCACAAATGTCCACCTTGACTCAAGAATGAAGAGATTTGATTTTGATTCACTGTAGCTCAGAGGAGGCGTGATTAAGCACAGTGACAATAGAAACAGTAATGGCCTTGGTTCAACCTTGCTTTGATAGTGAATGCAAGTCTTTACCCTCAAATAGCCCTTTGAAGAAGGGAGGACCAGTGAAAATAGCCTCAGGTCCTGAAAATCTCACACTGTCAGTTCAAACAATATTCTAGTCCTCAATATGTAATAAGTACACATGCTCTTGTGCATAGAGTTCTGAGTGTAACATTTCTGTTTCTTTGTGTGTGTGTGCAGTTAATGTGGGTGAGGACTGTCCGGTGTTTGATGGACTGTTTGAGTTCTGTCAGCTCTCTACTGGAGGTTCAGCAGGTCAGTGATGTCTCACTACTTCTTATTTCTGTTTAACGTTGTGTGTGTGTATTTGTATGGTTGTGTGTCTTGTGGAATTGTGAAAGTATAATAGAATATGATCTCATAGCCTCACAAAGTGTTAGCTGAGCAGGCTATTATTCATGACTGATGAGTAACTGTAACTGAGCCGAGTAACTGTTATGTTCTATCCACTGGGTTGTAAGAAATATAATATTTTTATTATTGTATTAAAAGTCTTGAAAATTAACAAATATTTAAGTTTTTTCTGTAGCATACTTAATAAGAGCGCAGCTTAGCACAGAGCTAACTGGTAAGATGGAAACCTGTACCTCGCATTACAATAAAATTGCGTTTGGTAAAAATCTGTTTAATTATTCTTGTGTAAAATGTGTTTTTTCCATCATGGCCATATTTTGAGTTTTATTTGTCCTTCAAGAATTAGGCTCAAATGCAAAAAAAGGTGATAGTGGAATTGCATTCAGTTGCTAATATCTAGTGAACTAGGATGGAAAATATATGTTATAATTGTGTGTAATTCTACAATTGTATGTGTATGTATGTGTGTAGCTGGTGCGGTCAAGCTGAACCGACAACAGACAGATATTGCGGTGAACTGGGCCGGAGGTCTTCATCATGCAAAGAAGTCTGAAGCGTCCGGGTTCTGCTATGTTAATGACATTGTACTCGCCATACTGGAGCTGCTCAAGTAAGCCCCAACCACATTATCTGTGATAGTCCTGCGTAGTGGGGCTCACCCGTGGTTTGGCTAAGATGAAGTGAATGATGTCATGATGATGTCATATGCTGCTCGTCCTATCAGGTACCACCAGAGGGTGCTGTACATCGACATTGATATTCACCATGGTGACGGGGTGGAAGAGGCGTTTTACACCACTGACCGTGTCATGACTGTCTCCTTTCACAAGTATGGAGAGTACTTCCCTGGAACTGGAGATCTGCGGGTAGGAATACACACACACACACACACACACACACACACACACTCACACACACACAAACACCAGGGTTCCCAATGGTAATGAGTCCTGTTCAGTTACATCCACTTTGCCTTTGGTGCGTAATTGCTAATTAGTATATGCTACACAATAATGGTGTGATCCCCCTGAATTATCGTGAGTGGATAATGCTTGGATCAGGACAGCGGACACTTGTAGTGGGTGTCATCATGCGTTGAATTTATTTAAAAGCATGATGACATGCTTTTTTTTTATTGGTTTAGTTCCACATGGTAACTTCCTCTTGCAGCACATCATGGTGTCTTTCCCGAGGTCTTTTATTAAGAGCTGATAAAGTCACTGCAATGATTCTAGGTCTGTTCGAGTCAAGTTTGATGTCAAAAAGTGCATGAAAATAAAAATAATAAAGTTCTATTATCAGATTATTTTATTTATTGTTTTGCTTTTTTGTGGAATAAGTAGAAACGAAGTACACAGAGATCACCTATATGAGTCTGTCATTGTTAAATTATATAAAAATATACTATATAGATAATATTTTAAACTAAAACCTAATTAAAGCTTGCATGCATAGTTTATGTCTGTTTTTATTTGATCATACTTTCTGTGAACTTTTTTTTCTTGGCCTTGTAGAGAATAAACAGACAGCAATAACTCTGCACACAGGGCGTGCCATTGTAATGTGAAAAGTCACATTATCTCCTGTCTCCACCAGCAAAAGAATCAGTTTGTATATGAATACAGTGTGCAGTAATCTTTAATGTATGTGTACGAGCGCACGCTTGTTTTAATGTGTGTAAATGGAATCGCATACGAATTGTAGATGTGCCTTGTTTTATTTTATTCACAAGTTCACAAATTTAGATCTGATTTGTTAGTTGAATATCTGTACACTTTTATTATTGTGTAACTTATTATGGCTAATATATAGCACTGTTTTGTGTGTGTGTGTGTGTGTGTAGGATATCGGTGCAGGTAAAGGTAAATACTATGCAGTAAATTTTCCTTTAAGAGATGGAATAGACGACGAATCATACGAACGGATCTTCAAACCTGTGAGTATAACCCGCCTCCTCCATACACACACTCACACACACATACACACACCTCGATCAACTATGACATTATCACCACCTGACTGGTCTTTGTCTAGACAGCCCCATACACTTCAAGCTACAGTACGCTGTGTATTCTGAAAGGGATGTACATTACAGAGGTGCTCCAAGAAAGGACAGCCAGTGAACTGGCAGGAGTGGGAGTGAAACTTAGTACATCTGGTAGCTGCAACTGCTGACTTGTAATGATGGAAATTAATCAGAATTAGAATACTTTAAATGATAGTACAGTGTAGTAGTTTCAGTACATACAGTGCATTGCAGTTTGCAGAGCATGGGGCTGCTTAGACACGAATCATTAAGGTGGTGTGGATGATCTGTGTGTGTGTGTGTCCTAAATTAGAATTAGTTGGTGTATAGTGATTGGAACATTAGTGAATTTGTGTTTTTATGATATAGATATCAGTGTTCAGGGTTTGTGATACTGACACACTAATTTTATGAAGTGATATGCATGTGTGTGTAGGTGATGGCGAAAGTGATGGAGATGTATCAACCGAGTGCAGTGGTGCTGCAGTGTGGAGCTGATTCACTCTCAGGAGACAGACTCGGCTGCTTCAACCTCACCATCCGCGGTAATCCACTAATGCTAACACTGCTAATGCTAACACACAGCACTGTTCAGCATCTGCGGTAGTCCACTAATGCTAACCCTGCTAATGCTAACACACAGCACTGTTCACCATCTGCGGTAATCCACTAATGCTAACACACAGCACTGCTTACGAACTACGCTGTGTATTTTACTGAAACACACCCCATTACACCCCATGGACACAGATTACGCACCCACCACACACCAATGTTACACACAGACCATGTTCCTCAAACACACAGCCCATACACCCAGACCACACCCCACCGCACATCCACAGAGCACACCCATACCACGCACACATAGACCACGCCCCCACCATACCCACATCCACAGGTCTCGTCCCAACCCCACACGAAACCCTTATTTGTCGTTTCTTCGATCCTCACATGAACCAGGTGTTCTTCTGGTCCGCCATCTTTGCCAGACATTCCAATTCTTTTGGTCAAGGAACAATGAGCTTGTGTACACAAGAAGAGCCTTCCTGGAATAACCCACCCCTTATATGGCACTGGATGCTTTTATGCAGTAGGTCAGCTGTGCTGCCGCCTTCAGCAGCGGACGTTGCTACGTGTGGCGGTTCAAGGGAAACAAAGTCTCATTTCTCTTAAGCCATTTTCTCAATTGCAATTGTCTTTCCTTGTTTTCTTGGCAGGAGAGACTAAGACTCAAGAATGAGATGTAATTTAGGGGTTTTGAGAAGAGCCCATGAACACAGTCCATGCAATAATG
This sequence comes from Porochilus rendahli, assembly GCA_039654305.1. Classification (NCBI taxonomy): domain Eukaryota; kingdom Metazoa; phylum Chordata; class Actinopteri; order Siluriformes; family Plotosidae; genus Porochilus; species Porochilus rendahli. The sequence goes on from JBCNYG010000020.1 coordinate 14,099,800, forward strand.
TCACACCCACAGACTAAACACACAGGCCATGCTCACTAGCCACATATAACACATTTACCAACTCTCTCACACACACACACAGATACACAGATCTCTCCTTCCTCATTCACAGCCACATTACTGCTCTCTCTCTCCCTTCATTTCCCTCTTTCATGCTCACTCAGGTCATGCGAAGTGTGTGGAGTATATGAAGTCGTTTAATCTGCCGTTGTTGATGTTGGGTGGAGGGGGTTACACCATTCGCAACGTGGCCCGCTGCTGGACCTACGAAACCGCCGTTGCCCTGGATACTGACATCCCTGATGGTACTCTGTGTGTGTGTGTGTGTGTGTGTGGGTGTGGGTGTGTGTGTGTGTGTGTGTGTGTTCTGCTGTACTACAGACCCATAAATCCTGAGTAATACTAAATCTGTGTGTGTTTGTGTGTGCGTGTTTCCACAGAGTTGCCTTATAATGATTATTTTGAATATTTTGGTCCGGACTTTAAGCTGCACATTAGTCCATCTAACATGACCAACCAGAACACTCATGAGTATATGGACAAGATCAAGTGAGAACATGAACCACTCACACACATTCACATATAAATTTGTTGATTGCTTTAGATGTTAATTATACACACATTTCATTTACAGTAATTCTTCTGAATTTATTTCACTTTCACTCACCCATTTGCTGAACTGCTAAATCCTATAACAGTCATGGGGAGCCTTGTGCTTGTCTCAGCTGACACTGGTCGATGGCGGTGTACACCCTGGATAGCACGCCAAACTTTTACTGGATGACACACAATTATTCACACTCACATTCAAACCAACAGGCAGTTTGAAAAATCCAGTTAGTGCAATGTGCATGTCTTTGTACTGTTGGTGGAAACCAGAGTACCCGGAGAAAACCCACATAAGCAAGGGGAGAACATGCAAACTCCACACAGAAAGGCCCAAGCCCAAGACTCAAATCCAGGACCTTCTTGCTGTGAGGCAGATGTGCTATCACTATGCCACATATGCACCCTGAATTTATTTTACACGTGTTTATGTCAAAAAATTAACTTTTTTTTTAATGTGCATTCTTATGTGTAATGTGGTGTATAATGTAATGTGCGTTTCTGTTTAGGCAGCGTCTGTTTGAGAACCTGCGCATGTTACCACATGCCCCTGGGGTTCAGATGCAGCCCATTCCAGAGGACAGCGTTCCTGAGGACACTGCGGACGAGGACACGGAGGACCCTGACAAACGCCTGTCCAGTACGGCACACGCGCATACACGTGCCAAGATGCTTCTAGCATTAGTGTACGCTTTATGGAAGTGTAAACAGTAGCATGCCTTTGTTTGATTTCTGTGTGTACGTGCTTGTGTGTGTTCTTCCAAAGTCCGAGCATCAGATAAGAGGATTGCATGTGAAGAGGAGTTCTCGGATTCAGAGGATGAGGGGGAGGGGGGACGCAGAAACGTGACTAATCACAAGAAGGGGGTGAAGCGAGTGCGGGTGGAGGATGACAGGAAGGAAGTGGAGGACAAGAAAGGAGGTACAAGTGTCCCATTATACTGCATACAGCATAATGATCACTTCTTGTTAGTATTATTATTAAGTTGTAATTAATCTGTGATTTCTATTTTAAGAAGTGAAGGAGGAGGAGAAACCAAAAGAGATCAGCTCTGATAAACATGAGTCAAAGAGGTACACACACATACACACACACTACAATAAATTTACAACATGGAAAATTGAACTAGTGTCGAGATTTGAACCAAACTTTGTGTGTGTATGTGTTACAGTGTAAGGACTGAACAGACAAGCAGTTCCTGAGACCACCAGCAGGGGGCACACACTGTTCCTCTAACCTCATATTTATTACTCAACGAAGAATCGTGTGTGTGTGTGTGTGTGTGTGTGTGTGTTTTAATCTCTGTATTTTCTGATCAGTGATGCTACAGCAGGTCTAGCAGGGGGTGTTGTGAAATGATGACATTTTGTGTTAAACTCAGATATTAAAGCCATTTTATACTTTTCTCCGTGTTTGTGTGTGTGGTTATTATGGGGTGTAATAAAGCATTAAAATATTGCCACAGTGAAGCTGAACTTGACTCAGGATAAAAAGATGAAAATAAATCTTAAAGGATATTATAATAATTAACAATATTATTATATTAACATAATATTGTTAATAAATTATTATTTACAATAATGCACCCTAAGCAAAACACAATGAATGAGATTTTAATAGTTTATTTATTTGAGCAAGCTGGAGCTGACTGGCTGAAGGCGGGTTAGGTCTAGCTATTCTCATAGCTCATTAGCTATGCTAATGACGTGTGTTCTGAAACAAAAGTAGAATAACAATAAATGTAAACTGCGCTCTGTAAAGTGTTCTAATCCATACTACTAGAAACACAAAAAAACATGAAAATGAAAAGAGCATCTGTCCAGGTGTTTTGGTATAGAATACATGTAACGCAAGAAATAATAATCGTTTTTGTTAATTTTACCATTTTAAATCATGATAATGACTGCCTGCTTGAGTGCCTGTTTCAAACTGTGACGCGTGTGTCTGTAATTTTGATTCAAGCACTATCCGCTCAGAATAATGATTACTGATCCCAAGATATTTCCTTGCAGTATATAGTAAATATTATTGATAGAGAAATTATGTGTAATTAGAAAGTAATCTGGATGTAAATTTTATACACACAGAGATTTGGGTTTTTCATGCACCTCTTTCCTTCCCCACAGTGTCTAAAACACAATAACCAACTGTGTGTTAGGTCCTTCTGAAGAACAAATGTCACCATGAGCTTATAATGTGTGCAGTGTATTCATGTGTATATCATCTGTGTTTGTCAATAAAATTGTGGAGAGAAGGTTCTAGAAGTTGCCGTGATCGTAGTGTAGTGTGGTAGTGTTACTCAGCAGAGTGCTGAACGTTAGCATTATTCTATATGTGAAAAATATAACTGAAGTGTAACTGCACTCCACAGGTATTAAGCCTGCTTACTCTGATATCATAACCGCAGAGTTCAGGTAAATGCACCCCTCACTCCAAGGATGCTAGCATGACAGCTAGTTGATAAAACAAAGGGATATGGTGGATTTATCAGAGTAAAAGAAGTGTGATACGAAATAGTGATGTTTAAAAACTGGTATTGTGTTCTGATGGAAAAAAAACCAATTTTAAACACATAATAGGTGTGATGTATGTACTTTTATTGATTTCAGATTTAGAACAAAAAAAAATTTAACTTCTGAAACAAATTCTTATTTTTTATTAAAGATGTACAATCATTTCTCTCCAGAAAAAATAATTCAGAGAAACGTCCAACATTACCATGAGGAGCATGTAAGCTTCTGACCACAACAATACCTTACCTCACGCTAACAGTATGCTAACAATGTTAATGCTAGGCTAACTTCAGAGCACATGTTGTGGAAACATTTAAAAGATGAACAGCAGCTTGTCAAAAATTTTCGGAACATTTATTTCACTTTAGTTTGCTCACAGAAACCCGAACACCTCGAGCAGAAACGTTACATTTCATCTCAAACTGATGAAAAAGGAAAAAAAACTCCAGTATTTACAAAATGGAAAGGAGCAAAAAAATGCTACTTTTTGCAGACAGATTCATTTAAAAGATAAAAACCACAGTAGAAAGAGTCACAGCTTGAGTCGAGTTTTTAAAAATCCCTTTAGCATGAATTTAAAATTTCATTTATTTTACAAAAAACATTAGGCCTGGTGGTAAAACAGCTGCGTGTGCCTTGATTTTTTTTTTTTATTATTTGTACAATAATCACAGTTAAAACCTCCCTCCTATACATAATTACACATTTTACTTCCTGCTGGTGTCTCTCACTCAATCGTTCTCTCTCTCTCTCATAAACACACATTAAAAAAATACCAGCTGGGATCTAAAAAAAATTCTATTTAAAATTTACTTTAGTGTTTACGGGTCACGGTCTTCTGCTTAAGACTATACAATATAGTCTGTCATGTTGGCCCCACACCCTTGTGTACCTCTCCTTTCAGACCCATCCTATGGGTGCATCTTCAATCTGTATTTTTTTGTATAAAAAAATAATACTGAATTTTAAAAAGGTTACTTTTATGAACAATGTGAAAACTCAGTTTAGCCCCGCCCATACATTAAATAGGAGAAGAGAGGAGTCATTTTAATGAATTAATTTTTTTTTCTGGCTGTAGACAAAGATATCCAAACAAGGAAACGTGTGTGTGTCACCTCAGCTGGGCTGTGTGTGTGTGTGTTTTTATACTGCATATCACCAAAAGTATCTGAGGCAAAAGGGGAGGGGCTTAGGTAAACTTAATCAGACAATCCATAAAACATGATCACGTCACATCAATCTTTCTTTTCATTTCTTTAACTCTAAGTAGTGCAAGGCTAGAGGTGAGGTCACCACATGAAGTTTATGATTGGCTCATTAAATTCAGCCCCACCCCAGTGACCCACAAACAAACCATGACATGCAATACTGTACGTGTGTGTGTGTGTGTGTGTGTGTGTTACTCCGCAGCTACAGCATTAGAATCAGTGGCCGCGGTTTCCTGTTCAGCCGCAGCCACTTCCTGGGCTTCATCTTTACTTTGTGCCTCCTGCTGGACAGGTGATGCAACTGCAGCAGATTCCTCCTCTAACTCTTTCTTCACATCCTCCGCTGGCTTCTCCTCTCCTGCCTTTAATTCTTCCGTCTTCTCCTCTGCCTTTGGTTCTTCCGTCTTCTCCTCTGCCTTTGGTTCTTCCGTCTTCTCCTCTGCCTTTGGTTCCTCTTCCTTCTTCTCCACGTCCTCTGTTTCCTTATCCCCCCCTGCAACTTTGGTCTCCTCAGCAGCAGCAGATGCTTCACCTCCTTCCTCCTCTTTCTTCACCTCATCCTCTGTTTTCTTCTCCTCCTCTCCTTCTTTTTTCTGCTCTTCTGTGTCTCCTGTCTCTTTCTTGCTTTTCTTGAAAGAGAAGCCGCTTAGTTTGAAGGACTTTTTGAAGGAGAAGCGCTTCTTCTTCTTTTTCGGGGTCTCCTCACTGGTGGATGGTTTTTCATCCTCGGCAGTTGCAGGCGTGACAGATTCCTCTGCAGTAACCTTTTCTTTCTCTTCTTCTTCACCCTCTTTCTCAGCTGGTGGGGCCTCAGTTTTGTCTTCACCCTCCTCTGCCTCCTTTTTCACCTCCTGCTCTGCCTCAGCTGCGGTGCTGCCGTTTACCTGCGTCTCTTCCTTTACTTCTGCTGCTTCACCATTCACCTTGACATGGCCATTCTCCTGTTAAAACACACACACATTTAGCACACTGTAGAGCAGCCTAATGTAGAAAACAGCTTTGGGACCGAAAGGTCGCTGGGTCGATTCCCGAAACAGCAGGAAAAATGGTGGCAGGGGGAGTAAGCAGCACCTTCCCTTCATCCACCTTCATGGCTGGACTGCCCTTAAGCAATGCATCCAATCCCCAACTGCTCTCCAGGCACCCAAAAGTGTGGTAGCCCACTGCTCCGAGTGTGTGTGCTCACTGTTTGTGTGTATGTGCGCGGGCTTGCTCATTAGGGATGTGTAGAGGGTTGTAGAAAACATTTTTAGATTCCTCCCCAACTTAATTTACTGTG
>JBCNYG010000020.1:14214986-14230624 GCA_039654305.1 Porochilus rendahli
ATACTCCACCCGCACCGTCATCGTTGGTACACGCCACCCGCACCGTCATCTGTGTTACACTCCACCCGCGCCGTCATCGGTGGTATACTCCACCCGCACCGTCATCGGTGTTATACTCCACCCGCACCATCATCACAGTGATATAATCCACCCGCACCATCAGTGTTATACTCCACCCGCACCATCAGTGTTATACTCCACCCGCACAATCACAGTGATATACTCCATCCACACCATCAGTGTTATACTCCACCCGCACCATCATCACAGTGTTATACTTCACCCGCACCATCGTCATCAGTGTTATACTTCACCCGCACCATCATCATCAGTGTTATACTCCACCCGCACCATCATTACAGTATTCATACTATCAGCATAGTGCATCTCTATCCACACCATCATCATCACACAATTATTGTGTGTGCCCGTGTGTGAGAAACTGACCTGGTGATGTATAGTGAGGTTCCGTCACTGCGCATTACAGTGGAATAATATGACATGTCTCCCTGTTCACTCAGATCCACCACACCCGTTCCCTTCCTATTAATCAACCAATCACAATCAGAGCTGCATCAGTCACTTTCAATGATCACGCAGTGTGTGTGTATATGTGTGAATGTCTTACACTGTGGTCTTTAGCAGGCCGCGTGTCCGCAGGTCCTTTAACACCTCCTGAGATTTACTCTGATGGAAAGATTCACCTGAATAATGATCAAAGTGCACACCTAAACGCTGACAGAGAGAGAGAGAGGGTGAGAGAGTGATCATATACTAAAACTAATTATAACAATAGTGTTAATCAGGTGTTAATTGGTTAATGAATTATTTAATTAGGTTGATATATATTAGTGGAGCCACATAGATAAGGGATAAACATTTTTTTGGAATGTCCAGAAGTGTGTGTCTGTCCGTCCGTCCTTCCCTCTGTAGTACATGTACACATGTGGAGGTATACACCATCGTAATGGGAAAGAATGTCTGAGTGACAGTAACTTCAGTAACAGTTACTTGTTTCAAGCCATAAAATAAAATGTTATCGCTAAATAAACTTTTACTGCTACGCCATGCATTTGTCATTTGAATAGAAAGGCTTTTAGCCAATCACATTGAGGAAAAGTCATGCGATAGCATGCATAGTGCCTAAATCCTACTTGTTAATCGGTATATACTACATGGGAACAAAGAAAGCAGATAGGTCCACTATCAGGGAACTTAAAAAACATTACATCAGATGAATAATCCTTAAATTTTAATGACGGACACTCACAGTTTTTCACGTTCATTTGGAGGAGGCGGCGTCAATGTTATCGTGCTTTAAAATGTTTTAAAACTAATTAAAAAATCTACTTTTACATAAGAAAAATCTTTCTTTTTTCCTATGTTTGCATGTAGTACACACTAAAACTCTGAATGGGATTAAAAAAAGAATGCATGGGTGTGGAATTCACCTGACCTTCTACAGCTATGGTTGAAATATGTGAAAATAAAATATAAACATAATGTTTTTGTTTGTTCCTTAAGTTCCTGTGTAGTATGTACAAAAACAATAATTTACCTCAGATTTGGTGGCTGTAACTTCACATTCAGTTTCAGGATTATTCAGCAACATCCATCTCACCTTAGATTAATAATTATTAATTATCTTATTAGTGTCATTGTTACCTGATAGATCCTCCTGTACTCCTGCACTGTAATCTCCCTGAACTGTTTCCAAAGCAACAGTGCCTGCTCATCATGCTGCTCCAAACGTCTGTAGAACTCTGCAGCATCCAATCGAACTCTTTCATCATGCTCCGCCTCCCGATTCACCTGGACATATACCTGGTTCTCACACAAACACACGCACACCAATTCCTTGTACGCAGTGCAATTTACCAAAGACACAGTATACACACACATTATACAACACACACACCTCAAACAGGTGTTGCAGTGCATTCTCCTTTAGCTTCTCCTGCGAGCCCAGACGTTGAAATCCTGCTCCCAACAGCCCTATTTCACACACACACACACAATTATATAGTGTACACACCCACACAATCATATAATGTACATACCCATCTTAAATCCTGTTTAGAGTACATATCATACACTCTCTCTCTCACACACCTCATCAGGTTTCCAGTTTCACTGTGTAATTATATACTGTACATCCTTATCTTAAATTCTGTTTACAGAGTACATTTTATACACCCATGCACACACACGCACACACTTACCGAACTGCATGCCCCAATCTCCTAAATAATTTACACGTATGACATCGTTTCCCAAAGCCTGCTTCAGATTAGCAATAAAGTGACCTACAGCATAGTAACACACAGAAACACAGTCTCAGTTTACTCTTAACAGTGTGCTGTACAGGTCCGTTTACATACTTATTTACAATTAATTATAAATAAGTTTTACATTTGTTATGAATCCCATCTGTATGCCTATTTATATCCACACAGCACAGTGTACTCATTAAGGGTTCAAACTAGAATAGAATAAGAATAGGGATTGGTCAGAGCGCTCATTAGCATATCGTAGCTTGTTAATGAGTGACGCCATTGGTAACCCTCTCACCGATTATGGTGGATCTCAGATGTCCAGCATGGAACTTCTTGGCAATGTTTGGTGAGCTAAGAGATGTGAAGAAATATTAAACGTTACAGACCAAACAGGGTGTGGCACTCAGTAGGTGGAGCCTGTTTTATTTGAAGGTGGTACCTGTATTCGACCAGAGTCCTGCCCCTTGGCAGATTTCTGAGGAGTTCAGCTTTTACACCAAACCCCTGAGGATCTTCATGCAGCTCTGACAATACCTTCTACATTTACAAACACACATGCACAGAGTTAAATATCACCATACAAAGAGACAGACTGGAGAAAAGACAAAAAAGACAGACAGTTAAGGAATGAAAAGATGGAAAGAAAGACACACAGATACAGACACAGACAGTATAACCTGCGCCAGCAGTAGTTTGTTGACCCTAAAGGTGATGACTCCTCGGCTTGCAGTCACGTCCTCAATCACACTGTTCACCGATAGCTACCACAAAGAAAGTCATGCCACAAAGTCATGCTCACATCACTCTGAACATCAGCACTGTCACTACTATCACCTCTATCATTACTATCATGAGTATTATTATTGTTATTGCTACTGTTAATGTGTTACCTGTCTGGCGAGGTGCTCAGTTTGACTCAGCAGATCCTCTCCAGGTGAGAGAATTCCATTTTGTATCAGAGAGCTTACAGGTAACCGGAAGTCAGGGGTCACACTAAAAGGTCAAAGGTCACACATGCACAAAGTCACCAATGACACAGCGTTGTCAACTTTTGTAAACTTGTTTTGCAGAGCACTGTGTGTGTATTTTGTGCTTAACTGTCTCTTGGACACGGGCACAGCGAACAGCAGCGGAATAAACACTTCTTCACTTCCTCCACAGACCCTCACTAACTGCAGGAATTAACACGGGTCCTGTTTTACACTCATACACACACAGACAGAACTCACGTGTGACACCTGCTCCTTACCTGTGAGGACACACTCCTCCGGAAAAAGCTCGCCATGTTGGTCCACACACATCAGCTACCTGCTAACACGCCCTCCCCTCATGATAACACTAATTCAGCTCGCTCACACACGCCTCTGTGCGAGTTTCTGTAATAGGTGAAGATTATTGCTGCTGGCTTCACAGCACCAGGCGCCGGAAAATGTCGTCATAACCACGCGACGCAGTGATTATTAGTCTTTCAGTCAGATTGTACAAATACAATTATTTAGCATGTCTCATATGCAATAACAAGGCACTCTTTCAAGTCTTTATTTCTGGTTGTTATATTTTATAAATTTTTGAATGAATTTTAAGTCATTCATTTTTTACCATAATATCAGAATACATACATAAACAATAAAGAGGACGAACAATCAAAACAAAGGACGTATACATTATAAAAGGAACTATGAAATAAATTGTCACGCATAAGGGTAGCCAATTAATAAATAAAAAATGACACAAATATATAATAATCATGGACAATATGGCACCGGGCATGGGGTTCAAACTCCCAACCTTCTTGTCAGGCAGGTGTAGTCGAATAAAGGTAGAGAGATGGGGATGTGGAGGATGTCTGAGGTGTAATAGGATACAGGTAGAGAGATGGGGATGTGGAGGATGTCTGAGGTGTAATAGGATACAGGTAGAGATGGGGATGTGGAGGATGTCTGGGGTGTAATAGGATACAGGTAGAGAGATGGGGATGTGGAGGATGTCTGGGGTGTAGTAGGATACAGGTAGAGAGACACAGACTGGTAGAGAGATGGGGATGTGGAGGATGTCTGGGGTAAAGTCGAATACAGGTAGTGACACAGACAGGTAGAGAGACAGGGATGTGGAGGATGTCTGGGGTGTAATAGGATACAGGTAGAGATGGGGATGTGGAGGATGTCTGGGGTGTAATAGGATACAGGTAGAGATGGGGATGTGGAGGATGTCTGGGGTGTAGTAGGATACAGGTAGAGAGATGGGGATGTGGAGGATGTCTGGGGTGTAGAAGGATGCAGGTAGAGAGATGGGGATGTGGAGGATGTCTGGGGTGTAGAAGGATACAGACAGGTAGAGAGATGGGGATGTGGAGGATGTCTGGGCTGTAGTCAGATACGGGTAGAGACACAAACAGGTAGAGATGGGGCTGTGAAGGATGTCTGGGGTGTAGTCGGTGTTACAGTTCATCCCAACAGTGAGGTTGAGGTCAGGACTCTGTACAGTATTATTAAATTTTATTGTTACTTTTCCTTAATACCATTTGGTGTTTTTCAATATTATATTTACTCTTGTACGTTGATTCTCACATCCACGCACAATTGTATGTACAATCTTTAAATGTTTGTGTAAACTGTTTATTTGTATACATCATCTCAACATAAGTCAGATAAAAATGTTAAAGTACACAGTAATGTAATACCATAATGCACTAAGTAGAGAACAGAAAATAATTTAAAACAAGGACAGAAAAATGACAAAACATTCGAAAAGGACAAACTTTAATCAAAATATATAAGAATAATTTGTACATGTGAATGCATTTTTACAAAAAGCCTGGTGTTCACTGAAAAACAAATTTTCTCTCAACGTTTCTCTCACACACACACGCACACAATCTCTCTCACACACACACACAGCATTATTTAGAAAATGAAAACTGATGTTTTAAAAGGCATCAAAGGGGAAGAGTAATAAATATGAAATAAAATTCACAGCCGCTGTTTTGTTGAAAACACACACAGCTAAAGTGGGTAGCAGCACCACAGGCAGCTCTGAAAAACCGTTACCCTGACGTGGAGTCTGTGGATGGCAGGAAGCACAGGTGACACGGAGCAGCAACGGTGAAGCTCACACTGTACACACACGCACTCATGACACATCTGACACACACACAAGGACAGAGAGTAAGAGAGTCAAAATTATTCGTACCTCAGATCACACAGCTAAAAAAATTAACCTCTATCTACTGTCCCTCCTGTTACCATGAGTGATCTGTGTGTGAATGTGGTATAATGCAGTAACTCACAGCTAGCAGGCTGCTCTCCAAACCTGCGCATCAGCTGATCATGAGTAAACTTTACAAACATATCGTATTGTTCTGCATAGGAGAAAACACACACACCATCACCACAGTTTACACACTCAGCAGTAATGCGGTTTGTTAACCACAAAATCTCTAAACCCTTACTCCCTACATTACGAGCATGCTAAACTGCAGCATGAAAGAGTAGAATGCCCCCTGTGGAGAAGATCCTTACCTGCAAGTTTGGCCGTGAGAACTTCCTCATACTCCTCTCGCACTTTCTCCTCTTGCTCCTTCAGCAGACGCTCACAGATCAACCCCACTTGTTTTAGACTGAACAAAGGCTGCTCCCTTTTAGTGGGGGACAAAGAACTGACACACACACCTCATACATACACACACACACACACAACTGTAGGAGCTGCAGGACTGGAGGTCTGAGACTTAATCATGAAATACATTGTGATTAGCAGGGTGAACATGACTATGATGATTAGCGGGGTGCACGTGATGATGGCAATTACCAGGGTGAGTGACGGCAACAATCAACTCTGTGTGTGTGTGTTTGAATTGTGTGTGTGATGGTGATTAGCAGTGTGTGTGTGATTAGTTACCAGTGATGGATGTGCTGGGCTGACAGTCAATACTGGAATCTGTGAAACTGTTCTCCAGATGTCTTCTCTTCATACGTTTATACTCTTGTTTAATGTTCTGCAGAATTTGTTCTGAAGAGACAAACAAAATCACACACATACACACTTTATTAATTTTTTATTTTTATTTTGCTACACTGTATTAATCCTGCAAGGGAATTTTGCCTATGCATTCAACCCATCCAAAGTGAACACACACATGTAAACAGTGAGCATACACACACTCAGAAGGACTGCCATTCACATTGGGGTGCCTGGAGAGCAATTGGGGGTTAGGTGCCTTGCTCAAGGGCACTTCAGCCATGAAGATGCAGCTTACTTCCCCACAGCCATACATTTTTTCCAAACCCGCGTCGCTAACCATTAGGCTACGGCTGCCCCCACGTTATCTTATGCAGTATATATGGTGCTTAGCTGAACACCTTCCAGGCTGTGATATGATATGACGTGTAACACTGCTTATAATTAACACAGTTTTAATGTTAACAAGATACCCTTTTTTTTTAATATCAATCTGTTCAGCTCTTACACAGTCAGCTTGAGGGGGGAAAACCTCTTAACTGAACATTCATTTATGAAAATAACTGTGGGCTAAATATTTCAAAGTCTGACTAAGTCTAGCACTGCATCAGTAAGTAAAACAGAACTAAGGTTTAACAGGTTATTCCTAAATCCGAGTGACTTGTTCATTCCTACACTGCACTTATCCAGTTAATCAAATATATGAACAGTCAGTTAACTAGAAAGCAGCGTATTTACATTGTTAGAACTGTAACCAGCAGAACTCATAAACTAGCTATTTGCTAACAGTGAACGTGCTGTGTGTGTCTCACCTGGAGTGGGCGTGGTGTTCACCTGACTGAAAGGTGAGGGCTCGAGGCGAAGGTATTTCCGTGGTGAGGAGGAGGGAGACACCGGGGCACAGCGCCTCCGTTTCGGGGAGTTCTGATTCATCACTGGGTCAAACTCCAGAGAGCGCTTCAGGGTGGCTCCACACGCCATTACTCCGCCTTCACCACAAAAACCGCTGTCAAAATGTCGGACTGGTTCCTGCCTGTCTGTCTCTCCTTCTGTCTGTCTCACAACACCAACAATAAACTTTACGGTCACCTCACACTTTTTTTCCTCTAAAAACCACCCTGAGGTAACCTTCAGCTTTTACCCTACTCCTAATCGTTCTAATTAAACTGATAAACTTGTAAAAAGTAGCGGATTGCCATAGATTTAAACCCGGACCTCTAAGCTCTTCCCCTCTGATTAGCGTCTTCGGATTTTCACGAGTGAATCCGTATAACCGGCCAAACGAAAGTGTGTCAGCGTGCATGCGCAGTGGTACATTGGTGGCTGTCGGGAGTTGAAGTTTAAAACCTGCTCGAGCTCCATTAGTATACAGTATATAATAAACTACATTACCCGTGCTGCAACGCATGAGGAGGTTTTTCTTTATCTGTCTCCGGTTTAAATGCCGCCATTGGTACGTCATTTTAAACCTGGCAGGTTTGTTTTGATGGTTTAAATAAAGCTGAGACTTAAACTCTTCCTGTTCAACCGTCCTTTGCTGTTCTATTTGATTAGTGGCGGAGACAGTAAACAGTTCAAGTTCTTTAGAGTAAATACGAAACTAATAAACATGATAAATCAATAAATACCTATGGAGGGCGGATCATTAATTAATTAAATAAACAAACAGGAAACTTGTGTAATTAGCAGGTGGCTTGCTACATAATGTTTCCTTCATTTAAACAAATAAATATTTATTTAAATTAAATAAGGAGAAGTATAAATTATTTTGAACTTTCTTGCTGTAGTTTTTAAGTTTAATCCTGTCCTTTTCTTTCCATTTGGATTTTTAAAATTTCTTTCTCCTGTTATGAAATAAATCGACCATCCTTCATCTTCATCCACTTGTTTCATTGCTGGGTCACAGGGCCAGCCAGTCTAAGCAGTGGTGTCCAGATATCTCTCTTCCCAACCACTTCCTCCAGTTCTTCCTTTGCAAGGCATTCCTGACATGGCGAGAGACGTAGTCCCTCAAGCGTGTTTTGGGTTGACCCCGTGGTCTATTCCCGAATGGACATGCCCGAATCACCACACCAGGAAGTCGTTCAGGATGCGTTCTGATCAGATGCCCCAGCCCCCTTAACTGGCTTTTCTCAACACGGAGGAGCAGCGGTTCTACTCGGAGCTCCTCCTAGATTTCAGAACTTCTCACCCCATCATGTGTAGGAAGCTCAATTCAGCCGCTAGTATTTGCGGTCTTGTTCTTTCGATCACTACCCAAAGTTTGTGACCATAGGTAAAAGTAAAAACACTGTTAAGTTGACAGCCTTGCAGCTCAGCTCCCTCTTCACCACTATGGACCATTACAAGCTCCGCTTTACAGCAGAGGCTGCACCAATCCACCTGTTTATCTCCTGTTCCATCCTTCCCTCACAAATGAACAAGACCCCGAGATACTTCAATTCCTCCTCTTGGGGCAGGACTTCATTCCAGACCCGGAGGGTGCATTCCACCCTTTTCTGGCTGAGAACTATGACCTCAGACAAACTTCTCAGACTCAGTTGCCAGCCTGCAACTTGAAATTTAACATTTTGGGCATTTTTGAAAGCTTGTAACTCCCCTAATAATTACTGTACAGGGCTGAAACATTGCACACTAACAGAACAGGACCTACTGTGGCAGAATCTGCAGAAAATTACTCTATTTGTCAGGGTTAGGTTGCTATTGATGCTGCAATTTTGGAAAAAATGCAATTTCGAACAAAGTATTTTAAAATTTTCGACACAGAAAATATATTCAACCTCCCCGAAGTATTTTTATAACAAATATAAGTACAAATATTTCCATGTAAAACAAACAGTTTTAAGGAAGAATAAATGAAATATGTTGTTTTAGTGAGCGTCCAAAATCTGAAAGGTAGGTGAAAATTTGCTCATCTTTCAAATTTAAATTCAAATTTTATTTGTTACATACAAATTATACACAGTACAATACTTATATAATATCTTGCGAGCCCCTGAAGATGTGGACAGTTTACCAAGGTTATGAAACTTTACTACATATATATCAGATCAAAATCGAAATTTCAGTCTTGTTGCTCATTTCTTTCATACTTGCCCATCATCTTGATATTTTGCTTATGATTTTTTTTTCTGCATAAAACATGCATAAATATTTTGTATGAGGTCAGAATATAGTCTCAAATTGGTATGCAAAGTTTTTGCTCTATACAGTAATTATTAGGGGTGTTACAAGGTTTCAAAAATGCCCAAAAACGTAAATTGTGAAAAGTTGCGGGCCGACAAATTGGTACAAGCCTGCAATCTTTAAATGAAAATATCTCAGAAGGTTTTTGAACTAGGGCCTTGAAATTTTGCATGTGTTCATGTTCTATGTCTGGTTAAAGCTTGGAGACAAACCCCACAATGGCTGTGCTCAGACAAAAAGCAAGGATACATGAAAACGCTCACTGTACTTGCATGACCAGGTAAATTAAATTGAGTTTAATGCTATTACTATTAACCCTGCATGCAGACTGTAGATTACATTTGACATTTATTTTTGTTGCCATCAAAGACATGCGACATAATGTTGTTATCAGTTCTCAAATTGCAAAATTCAAACAAAAAGAGCGCGATCACTTTGTGGGATGTTTGATAAATAGCATGCTATTATCTTTAGGAAAAAAGTACCATTGTTAAACTTCCAAGTTTTGTTGTGTATATGGAAGCTGTTTAAATTGAATTGAAAAGACTGGTTAAAATCCACGTGGGACACTGGATTTTATATATAAATTTGGAAATCCTCATCTTCAATCTCTTTCTTGAAACTACACAAATTGCGTGTGTACATTCTCTGCTGTCAAAAATTTGCCCTCTGTTTAAAACAGTGATTAAGTCCTAAATTCTCATTAAAAATTATGTAGGAAATTAGAACATATTCGTAATTGAATTCTGATTAAGCTTTGGGCAATTCTGTGCAGAGTAAATTATGGGGTTTTTGTTTATGTTTGGAAGGCCCGGTTTGAAGAATGTGCTGGCTAAAAATCCATCAGCAATTGCAACTGCTTTAACATTGCTTAGCAACACTGGATTCACCACTCTGGAGACATTACCCTTTAGTCTACACCTTGAAAGTCTTGTTAACTTTAATTTTGTGAACTTGGCAACATGTCAACATTTGTAATTTTAAATGTGCTTTCATGTGGTGGGTCTAAGGTCAATCCTCGTTTGGAATTTTGGTGATCACAGAATAATTAGGTACTTGGAAGTCTGTGCATTTGTTCATGTACACTTTATGCACGATTTGAAGTAAGCCTACGTTTTAGACCTTAAATGCATACCTTGTAGGTTGCCATAAAATGTACACAATTTACAAATTTACACAATTTCCCCCCACATCAATAAGGTATTCTGAATCTGATTCTGATTAAATTAGCAGAACCCTTGTAAAGATTACTATTATAATTCTAACTTTATTCACATTATATTTATTCATATTCCACCCCATGATCTGCCATTTTGTAAATATCTTTATGAAATTTGATTTTCATATTATTGGACTCAGAAAATGATAAAATTTATTTAAAGTTAGATTTCTCAACTAATATGGTTCTAATTTTAACAAAAAATTTACTTTTTTTAACCATCTTTCTTATAGTCATAAAGCAAAGGTCCAAGAAAAAAAGTCAAAGTGCCTATACTTGGCTCGCAAAAATAAATAAATAATAGACAAATTGTTGGTCAAAAAAAAGCAAGTGATAAAATTGAGAATTTATTCACTTACCTGTTAATCTTCACTGAAAGTTGATTGTGGTCTGAAGAGTCCCACAGCAAATCCGTGCCTCATTTGCCAGTCCTCAATCGGAGTCCCACGGCAACAGATTCCTGAATCTTTAACAAAACATTTTATGCACGCTGGGACACAACACCTAACTCACGTTTTGTTTC
This sequence comes from Porochilus rendahli, assembly GCA_039654305.1. Classification (NCBI taxonomy): domain Eukaryota; kingdom Metazoa; phylum Chordata; class Actinopteri; order Siluriformes; family Plotosidae; genus Porochilus; species Porochilus rendahli. Next base: position 14,226,148 of record JBCNYG010000020.1, read on the forward strand.
CAAAGTATAGGATTTGGCCATGTCAATTCCAATAAGGCAAGATACTGGCAATAATAATGGTATACGTGTTTTAAACTTACAAATCAGTTATAAACTAATGGACTTCGAAGTAAAATAAGTTTGAGCACATCTGCACGATAATACCGCATTACGTTTACACACATCAGACAGGCATCGTCTGGTCGTTAACATGATCGTGTGGTATATATCTGAGTGCATTTAATACACAACAAATCTGTGTTGACTGTTTCTACGATGTCACTCCCGCCCCACTATTCGCAGTACAATGGCAGCCCCCATGTAAGGATTTCTTACTCATTTTTATCTTTTTCTCAAAGAAAGTTAAACAATGGAGTGTATTGACAGGTATGGAATTAAATTATGCGTGCATGCTTTTCTTAAGTTTGGGTTTAATTCCCCTTTATATAATTCGTGACCCAAACAGAACAGTGATTCTTTTGTTTGGTTTGGTCAAAACGCAGCAGGTTGTGACATCACAGGTCAATGTGGGCTAACCGTATGAAGCATCCCCCTTCTCCGACTGTAAAAAGCGCGCGCAGCCCCTGCTGGTGTATGTGAGAAACCCCGCAGCTATGTGTAAGGAAAGCCCCGCGTGAAGGTAGCCGCCATTTTGGTGTCTGATGAACAGTAGCTGTATTGGTGCGGAGTCTTCAGACTCGCTCTCTTTTCTTTTTTAATATTTAATCACATTTCTCCCCCTTTCCCTCTGACTTACATTTATCTGACCATAGCACCTTATTGTCCACCACCGCAGGGTAAGTGCGTGTTCGCTCTGTGTGTGGTTATGCTCCGGTGTGTGTGTGAGTATGTGTGTGTGTGTGAGAGAGAGTGTGTGTATTTAAACACTCCGGCTTTGTTCGGCTTCGGTGTTTGAAAACAATGTGGAGCAGCCGGCTTCTGCAAAATGGACACCGGGGCTAGCATTAGCGCCCCTTAGCTAACACAACAGACCGTGTTTAAGTACAGCCATTTTCATTTAACCATGAAATACATTTTGCTGGCCGGAAAGAATTTACAGTATTTGATCCGGATCTGTGAAATGTTGTATATTAGCGAGCTGAGGCAAACTAGCTTGGTTTACGATAGCATAGCATAAAACGGCTAGCAAGCAACCATAGCGACGTAACATTTAACGTTTTAATACCCAGGACGTATCCCCCCCACGGTTTCCTTATGCAGACATGTTATCAGACCTAAATGTTCAGTGATTTAATCTGACGTATCAGTGCACAGTCTGTAAACGTCTTCATTCAGCACCAACCTCATTTAGGACACGGCCCCTCAAGGCTCTGAGCTTCATTAGCCTACGGCTGATTATTCACCGTGTGTGTGTTTGAGAGCTTTTAGTTCATGCTTCAGTGTTTATTTCTGCTCTGACACGTTATATATATTTTTTTAAAGATTTGGAGTACAGCCTAGCGTGAATTTAGGATTGATTACTGATGGATCACTTAATTTGAAACACAGCCTCTAGGGTATGTGGAGATGCTCTGTAGTGCTCAGTGAAGCATCACTTCAGTTCCCCGGCCCCCAGACCTCTGTTTGGAACACAGCCACGTGTACATTAATTATGAAAGGAGTTAGTGGTTTAACCTTTTTTGGGCACAGGCATGCGTCTTGTGTGAACGTCTCCCAGTACTGATTCTCTCTGGGGGGTGTGCTTCTGTTACATCCACAGATTTGTAATATCATGGCATCGGATCACGTTAACGGGAATGGCACGGAGGAGCCAATGGACACGTCGTCTGCCACCACACACTCAGAGAGCTTCCAGTCTTTACTCCAGGCCGGGTTACCTCAGAAAGTAGCTGAGAAACTCGATGAAATCTACATTGCAGGTGAGAACGCTGTCCTAATAACGACGGTGCACCTTTTAATCACATAGGGGTGTGATAAGGGCTTCTTATTACACACAGTGTCACTGGAGGGTCTTAGAAATGTCACAGGGTTCCTACAGGTCATGTGACCTATTGATCACTAGCCACGCATTTAGTATCCCTTCGCCGCAATAATGATCCTTGCATGAACTCTTCTCTCTGAGTTACCAAAGTTGCACTGCTGTGTGCTGATCACGTCTGATTGGAAAAAGGGTTTAGAACTGAGATTATCCCCTGCCCATTCCCTGTTCTATTTATGCTGACCAACCTGTATGTGTATGTGTAGGCCTGGTAGCACACAGTGACCTGGATGAGAGGGCTATAGAAGCTCTGAAGGAATTTAATGAAGAGGGAGCGCTCCAGGTTCTGCAGCAGTTTAAAGAGAGTGACCTGTCGCATGTGCAAGTAAGTGAGAGATAGACAAAAGGACTGACCTGACTTAACACTGAGAGCATGTATTGATATGTCATGTGTTTCAGAATAAAAGTGCCTTCCTGTGTGGTGTGATGAAGACATACAGACAGAGAGAGAAACAGGGGACCAAAGTCACTGAATCCAATAAGGGACCAGATGAAACCAAAATCAAAGTATGATCCCCCCTCATCTCATGCACATGTTGACATTAAATTGTGATATGGAACTCTGATAACTAATGTAAACTGTAACTATAAATGGATAAAAGTATGATCTTATTCCTGTTTTTTTTTTTCAGGCTTTGCTTGATAGAACTGGCTACACACTTGATGTCACAACAGGACAGAGGAAGTATGGAGGACCACCACCAGAGAGTGTGTATACAGGTCCGCAGCCCACCATTGGGACAGAGGTAACAAACTTTACACCAGTACTAGGAAATTATGTTGTAGTGTGGACACTGTTTTAACTCAGTGTTTAATAAAAAGAAAAACAACAGAGGCTTTGAAAATGATGATTTATTCTGTCCCGGAGTAACACTTGTTACACTGATTGCAAAACCGCTAAGATCTGACTGTATGGCCTCCGTTTCATATAGTTTGTGTGTTGCATCATTGCTAGTGACTGTAAGGTCAGATGTTTATCAATATAGCTGAGGGGTGCGCGTGTGTTTGTGTGGGTAGATCTTTGTGGGGAAGATCCCACGGGACCTGTTTGAGGATGAGCTAGTGCCTTTGTTTGAGAAGGCGGGGCAGATTTGGGACCTGCGACTGATGATGGATCCTCTCAGCGGTCTAAATCGGGGATATGCCTTCATCACGTTCTGTACTAAAGAGGCTGCGCAGGAGGCAGTAAAACTGGTCAGTCACCGCACACACAGATTGATTATTTTTTTTTAGTTGTATTTCTGTTGTACTGCAGCACCCCACCACTGGTGGTGCTTAAGATGATAAACCTTAATGTGTATGTGTGTGTGTGTTCAGTATAACAATCGTGAGATTCGCCCAGGGAAACACATTGGTGTGTGTATATCAGTGGCCAACAACCGCCTGTTTGTGGGTTCCATCCCCAAGAGCAAGACAAAAGAACAGATCTTGGAGGAGTTCTCTAAAGTCACAGGTGACCCTCTTGTCCTCTGTACGGCTCTAGGCCTGACAATGCCTTGTTTTGTGTTCACGTGATTAACACTGTTTTCCTGTGTCCCCCGGCAGAGGGACTGAATGACGTGATCTTGTACACTCAGCCGGACGACAAGAAAAAGAACCGGGGCTTCTGTTTCCTGGAGTACGAGGACCATAAATCTGCGGCTCAGGCACGGCGCAGGCTAATGAGTGGGAAAGTGAAGGTGTGGGGTACATTGGTGACTGTGGAGTGGGCTGACCCCATTGAGGACCCTGACCCTGAGATCATGGCCAAGGTGAAGGATTAAAAAAAAAAAGTGCAATTACTGTGGTCATGGTTACAAATCTGTGTGAACCTTGTCATCACCTGGCATTTTGACGTCTCTCCAGGTGAAGGTGCTGTTTGTGAGGAACCTGGCGAACAGTGTGACTGAGGACATCCTGGAGAAAACCTTCAGTGAATTTGGAAATCTACAGCGGGTGAAGAAGCTAAAAGATTACGCCTTTGTACACTTTGAAGATCGCGATGGTGCTGTGAAGGTATCTCTTGTCTGTGAAGGGAGTAAAGAGGGGGGTGGTCACAAGACCTGTGGGTGAGGTCAATGGAATTTGGAATTGCAGGTGGTCAGCGCCTGATTACTCGACTGAGAAATAGAGGTGGTGCTTATGTAAAGTGTGTTTGGTGTAGGCATTGGAAGAGATGAACGGGAAGGAGCTGGAGGGTGAAACTGTGGAGATTGTGTTTGCAAAGCCTCCGGATCAGAAGAGGAAAGAACGCAAAGCACAGAGACAAGCTGCTAAAACGCAAGTGTAAGTCTGGGTGTGTCTGTTGGGTACAGCACTGAATCACTTCATACATACACCCACCTTCCTTCACTTGTATTACAGTGTGAATTTTGCTCCCCTTTACAGGTATGATGAGTATTACTACTACAGTCCCCCTCATGTACCTCCTCCCCCTCCAAGAGGGCGTGGTAGGGGTGGAGCCAGAGGTGGTTATTCATACCCTCCTGATTATTACAGTTATGAAGACTACTATGACTA
>JBCNYG010000020.1:14241119-14254041 GCA_039654305.1 Porochilus rendahli
TAAGTAAATTATAATGTACAACCACTACACGTGCAATCTGATCAGTTGATGCTGGGGAAATAAATCTCTTGTGGACCAGTGGGTATCTGACTAGCATGTTAGCTGTTAGCTAGTTGAACTTAGCTAGTTGCTTTGAACTTTAGCAGCTTCCAGAGAAGCATTCAGCATTATATTATCCTAAAGGATAAAGAGTGTACAAACTCCCGCAAAGTACTCGCTGGTCGTCGGAAAGCCCTCCAAAGCCCTTCTTAGTCACAGATGAATAAGCTTTGATCATACGCCGACACGCAACAGCACCTGGAGTGAGTCAAAAGGTCAACTACTTATTAACCTTGTTTGCTGAGTCCATACAGAGGAATCTCTGCCCTTGGTCCTCGTTCTGTGCTAAAGCCCTCGGGCTGAAATTTCTCTGTGCAGACCTCACGCTCGGTTAACCAGTACTTTATGTTCACTTTTCTTCTCAAACTGTTATTCAGACTATTAATATAACTGGTGTTGTGATGAGAAATGTACATAGATTGATGAATCGACTGTGTACAATGTACAGTTATATACACAGCGCATCATGTCATGGACTCAGTACAGGCTGAGGAGACTCGTGCATGTTTTTGATATATGTACCTTATAGGTCTTTACATTTTTGTGCTGCAGAGGTTCATAACAAATAACCCTCATACGACAAGCCCATGTTCATATTACCTTGAAATTTGTCCGCTGTGTGAAAGCTGGGCTGAGCGTGATTTTAGTGTAAATGATGCTTACATCATAGAATACACACTAGTCAACTCATTTCTATTGGAATTCCAGCTACAGTTAGTGATAAACTAATGGCTATTATAATAGACAGAATGAGAGACTGAATGCAAGACAGAATGATGAACAGATTAATAGTGAGAACAATGAATGGAAACGTTACAGTTTTCAGTAAAGTGTAACTTGCGCTTTTTATTCTGTATTGTGGTGCATCTCCTTCACGTGGAAGATGCTTCATCAGATTATCAACTGAGGTTTGATTTGAGCAGCAGTGCCGACGTCACACTCATGGCCAATTGGCTGTTCAAGGATAGCATTGTGATGTAAGAAATTAGGAGGACGTGGAGTGGCCTTTTTTTGTCCTTAATTTAATGTGTATGTGTGTGTGTGCATGTGTACGTGTGCGTGTGATATATTAGAAGGAGTGAGTCTTTTCAATGTTGCTGAAAATCACAAATGGATTCTGATAGTTCTATTTTCATAATTGTAATATTACACACACACACACACACACACACACACACACGCACACTGTGTGTAACTATACTGTTATTATGCAGGTAATTCAAGGTAAATTGTTATATACACTGCAAGTGTAAGTAAATTGTATACACAGTTTCCTCTGAGATAAATAAAGTATTCTGATTTTGATTCGGAAAGAGCCGATTTAGAATCAGCAGTCATTCTGTATGAGATTCATAAAGTCAGAGATGATTCACTGTGTGTATGTGTGTGTAGTTTTAAAGGCTTGGTGGTGGATTTAGAGGATGGTAACCTGATCAAGCTTGCTGAGGACGGAACAGTACTCCGGTAAAGAGAACATTGTGTTTATGAACACTGTATTTAAATTGGTACAGCATTAACACAGCATGAACACCTCTCCTGATACAGCATGGAGACAATATTAACACAGCATGAACACATTAACACAGCATAAACACCTGTCCCAATACAGCATGGACACAATATTAACACAGCATGAACACATTAACACAGCATAAACACCTGTCCCAATACAGCATGGACACAACATAAACACCTGTCCTGGTACAGCATTAACACATTAACACAGCATAAACACCTGTCCCAATACATCATGAACACAACATTAACACAGCATGAACACCTGTCCAGTTACAGCATGAACACAATATTACCACAGCATGAACACCTGTCCCAATACAGCATGGACACCTGTCCCGATACAGCATGAACACAACATTAACACAGCATGAACACCTGTCCTGATACAGCATGAAAACTGTCCTGATACAGCATGAACACAACATTAACACAGCATAAACACCTGTCCCGATACAGCATGGACACAATATTAACACAGCATGAACATCTGTCCCAATATAGCATGGACACAACATTAACACAACATGAACACCTGTCCCAATACAGCATTAACACATTAACACAGCATGAACAGCTGTCCCAATACATTGTGAACACAACATTAACACAGCATGGACACCTGTCCAGTTACAGCATAGACACAATATTAACACAGCATGAACACCTGTCCCAATACAGCGTGGACACAATATTACCACAGCATGAACAGCTGTTCCAATACATTGTGAACACAACATTAACACAGCATGGACACCTGTCCAGTTACAGCATATACACAATATTAACACAGCATGAACACCTGTCCCAATACAGCATAGACACAACATTAACACAGCATGAACACCTGTCGTGATACAGCATGAAAACTGTCCCGATACAGCATGAACACCTGTCCCAATATAGCATGGACACAATATTAACACAGCATGAACACCTGACCCAATACAGCATTAACACAACATTATCACGGCATGAACACCTGTCCCGATACAGCATTAAAACAACATTAACACAGCATGAACACCTGTCCCGATACAGCATTAACACAACATTACCACAGCATGAACAGCTGTCCCAATACACCATGAACACCTGACCATGTACAGCATTAACACCTCTTCTGATGCAGCAATAACACGGCTTGTTACAACATTAATACCTGAGCTGATACAATATTAACACAGCATTAACACCTGAGCTGATGTGACAGACTTTGTGTTTATGTGACTGCAGGGCAACTCATGGAACGAGGCAACTGAGCACAGAGGAGATCATAAAGCACTATGGCCCAAAAAGGGAATGGAAACATTTCAACAGCCTCAACACCACATTCACACGATCTGGTACCATGCATACATGTCCCTTTATAACCTGACCTGAGAGCTTAACCATTACACAGTCAGTAGGTGTGTTTTAACTCATGACAACCAACATGGAGGATCTTATGTAGCCAGCACATTTTATCAGCCAAAGTTTAAAATGTGCAGTGTTCACACACTTCTCTGCCTCAGTTTAATGTGAATTTGGCACACACACACACACACACACAGTAAGTTAGTTTGTTGATAGTGTTTTCATTTGCATCTCCTATGTGCTAATAAAATATGGTGTCTTATTAATAACAGTCATAACTGAATAACTGTTAAGCCTTTTGGGTTGTTGTCATGGCTTTTGACAGTTTGAGTTACAGCAGTGGCAGCTACTCTAAGACTACAAGGGAAGCTCTGCATCCTTTAAAATATCATTATAAAGATTTTGTCAGATATGAACTGTTGTATTTTCATTAATCTTACAAAGAAAGTGCTAAAACACCTTCAACTTCATGGCCTGTTCTTTCAAAATCAGAAATTTCTTGCAAAATTAATTTAAAGTAAAAAACATATATAATACTATATTTTTTGTCCTCATACCTTCCTGTTGGAGAAAGATTCAATAAAACCCATTGAAGCACAGCATCTCTGGAGTCCTTTGGCATTCTGGACTTGCTCTGCTTTCAGTGCTACAAAGCGAGATTTTTACTGAACAAATGTTTCAAAAAATGTCCCGACCCTGAAATCTCAGCTTCTCCTGGTTTCCGTGAAAAGTGGGTGGGTCAGGACGATGGACTGCTGCATGATGAGGTGGAACCGTTCAATTTAGTTCAATTAAGTTTTATTTGTATAGTTTTATTTTACAATTTGCATTGTCTCAAAGCAGCTGTACATGGTATGAACAAATTTGGTAAAGAATTTCCCCACAAACCCCAATGAGCAAGCCTGCAGTAACTGTTGCAAGGAAAAACGCTCTCAGTTAAAGGTTGTGGAACCTCTTTTTGATTGATAACAGCATCAGAGCTTCTCATTTATTTGGTCTAACAAGAAACTGCTGCTTGTAGTGTTTTTGCTCTCAATATAGCTTACTGTTTAATTCTACTGTAACTTAATACATTAATACATGAATACATCAAGTTGGCTTTGAACGTATTGGAATTTCTTTATTTTTCATATTTCTGCAGCTAAATACTACTTTTATGATAATTACTTTGACCTTCCGGGAGCTTTGCTCTGTGCTCGAGTGGTGGATATGTTGAACAAGGTAAGGACAAGGACATGTGTGATACATTTCTTTCTTTCATTTCTTATGCAGAATCGGTTTATTATTCATATAGACTTCTTTTTTTTTTAAACAGAAAGGAAAGAAAGTTACAGCAGACTTTTGGAAGGATATGGTGGCTGCCATTGATCACAACTACAACACATCTGCTTTCAGAGGTATTCTGTTAATTTCTTCTAACTAACCTTTAATTTACGGGAAATAAATAATGAACATATTCTGAGATTAAAGGTACAGGAGATTTTTTAAAATCAGCACATTGAGTGTGGAAAAACAGGACAGATAAATCTTCATGAAGAACACACAGACACCCTCGACAGTTTAACTTTTATTTCTGGTTGATCACAATGAAGTACATAATGTCATGTAGACCTCATGCAGTATCAATACTGCAAATAAATGCATACTTTTTTATTTCAATATATTTTAATATATATAGAATTCGGTGTTCCAGAAATTTTAGAGAGGAAAAAAAAATCAAGTTTCATTGACCGAAGCACACAAGTGAACATATTAAAACCTGTAAAAGCAACTACAGAGCACCCTGTTCCTGTATGATTTAGCACTAAGTGAATTCAGTGTTTTTTTCTTGAAATAAAAAAGGTTACATCTTTTCCTGCACATGGACAGACATTTGGTTGACAAAATACAAGTATTACTAAATATGGAATGACTGTGTGGAATCATTTTCAAAGAAAACTAAAGGTTTACTTAAAAAAACATGAGGGTTTATTTAGCAACTCGATCACGTTGAGGCAATCAAGAAACCAGTGAAAGAACAGTGGACATTATCATCAGCATAGATGCCATTGGACTGGTCATCCGGAACCTGGACATAGACAGAATCGCCTATATGGAGCATGAGTACAGTACTACCTGACATCTGATCCAGGAAGCCCTTATTATACTCATCATAGGAGAACACGACTGGCTCATTGTTTTTGTAAAGTGCAACCAGGGCATTAGCCCCATTGACATGCATGTGGAAAACAAAGTAATAAAATCCTGGAACCTGACAAGTAAACACACCAGTGCTAGGGTCATAGTGGTTCTCTCCATTGTACACAATCTGATCGAACACAATTGGTGTTCCTGCGTTAGGGTAAGCTCTGGTCAAAAGTGCAGTAAAGGCTGATATGGGTGATTTAATCAGCTCATGACTGACAGGGATCACCTCAGATTTCATGGGCATGCTTTTTTCATTATAATAAACAGTCTCACCTGGTGGACCAGGTGGGCCAGGGGGTCCAGCTGTACCTGGGCGACCATCCTGACCTCTGGCACCAGGGATTCCTGGAGGACCTTGTGGGCCTGAAAGGCCTTTTGTTACAAGTCCTGCTGGGCCAGGGGGTCCAGGAGGTCCAGAAATACCTTTGGCTCCTGGGGCTCCATTTAATCCTGCTGGCCCCATTGGTCCTCTTGCGCCAGGAAGACCATTTTCACCCCTGCTACCAGGCATACCTTGTGGACCAGTATGGCCTTTCATGCCTGTTGGACCCATAGGTCCTGGACTACCCGGTGCCCCTGTATAACCTCGTTCACCTTTGGGACCCTGATATCCTGTTGCACCAGCAGGACCTTGAGGACCTGAAGTGCCTGGAATACCTGGTTTGCCTGTAAAACCCTGTGCCCCTTGATCTCCTTTTTGACCTTTTGCACCGGGTGCCCCAATAATACCTGCATCACCTTTTTGGCCCTGTCGCCCTACCTCACCTGGAAATCCCCTATCACCCTGTGGACCAACTGGACCCACTGCCCCAACAGCACCTGGCTGACCTGTAAAACCAATTGCACCTGGTTCTCCTTTTTGTCCTGGTGTACCTGAGGTACCAGGGGCACCTCTGTGTCCTGGAATTCCAGGTGTTCCAGGTTTGCCAACACCTGGAAGACCAGGAGCTCCAGGTTGTCCAGCTGGTCCCTGAAAACCTTTATGTCCTACTGGGCCAGGTAAACCTGGGGCACCATTTTGACCTGGCTTACCTGGTGCTCCTATACCTGGAGGTCCTGCATGCCCTTTGGGACCTTGTTCACCCATTGGACCTGGAGCCCCATCTCTGCCTGGCATACCTGACTTTCCAGGTTCCCCAGGGTATCCAGATGGACCAGGCTTTCCAATTCCTGGTTGACCAGGCTGACCTGGAGGACCCACTGGACCCATTGGGCCAGGTCCTCCAGGACGTCCTTGCACACCTTGAGCTGCTTCACCTTTCTGTCCAGGTAGGCCAGGGATCCCTGGAAGTCCTCTTGCACCAGGTTCTCCCCTAGGCCCCATTTCCCCAGGTAAGCCATGAGGCCCTGTCTTCCCAGGTGCAGAATAACCAGCAGGACCTGGGCTGCCAGGGGCTCCTGGAGGTCCTCTTGCTCCTTGGGGTCCTACTGGTCCAGGATGTCCTCTTTCTCCAGGCATTCCATTAATACCTGGTTTTCCTGGTCCACCTGGGCTTCCAGGCTTTCCAGGTGCAGAATATCCTGATGGTCCAGGTGGTCCAGGAGGTCCCCTTGGTCCCTGCTGACCCATCACACTCATTCCTGGAGCACCTGGGGCACCAGGTGGACCTGGGGGGCCAGGTTCCCCTGGGATACCTGGAGCACCTGTAAGTTCTAAAAAAAGAGTAAAAATATGATTAGAAAAGATGACTTGACCATAACATCTTAGGCTTTCCACATGCTATATGTCTCATAAATAAGAGGATACATTTTTTTTTACCTGTATTAAATGTTATAAAATAGATATAAAAAAGGAATGTGCTGATATACTAATGTGATGTGTTAAATTTATGATATAATTGGAGATTCATTTATTTAGTATGATATGCATCCCGCATGGTTTCAGAAGTGTAATGAAAGTCAGACGATCCACACACACTTCTCTTACGTTTCGCTACCCTCAGTTTAGGCTAAAAGCATCTCAGCTCCTGGGGTTAAAACCACTTGATTTAGAAATACGATTGAAGTGTGTTTTCTAACATCACTAAATTATATCTTACTGACTTCCACACAGAATGAGTTGCTGGTGTTTACATCTTGTGTTTTATTGGGTATAAACCTCATAGGAATCTGTGTGTGTGTGTGTGTGTGTGTTTTGTGTGGATTTTTTTAGATTTATTGGAAATTCTCACACATTCATTCATTTTTGGCATTTCTGTATAATTTCACATGACCACCCTATAATTTAAGATAATTTTCCAGAGTAAACTGTGAAATGCTTTAGGCTATTGTTTATGTGGACTCTTTTTTTGGAATAATTTCACACTGAATGTTTCATACTGAGTGTATATTTGTCTCAAACCTAACTAGAGACTGAAGCAACCGTATTCACAAGTTACACACATGAAGCGGAGTTTGCCTTAAAGAGAAGCGTGTCTCACCTGTACTCAATTCTGAAACTGATCTTAAGTGCAGGTTTCGCTACATGTGCTATCTCTTATGTGAGGAGCTGTGTCAAGTCCAGCGCCACCATCTGATAGTTTGATGAAACTACAACATGCTGAAATGTATGTTTTGTCTTTAAATACACTATTATTGAAAACAACATAAAATATTTGAAATGCATAAACGTGACATGATATCCACTTAAAAAAAGTAAAAAAAATATTTTAGTATATATTACCCAGAAACATTAAAAACATTTTATAGTTTATTTTAACCATCACAGAGAGCAGTGTTGCTAACAGTGATTTTTAGTTTAGTTTCAGTTTATACTCCAGTGGAACATAAGAAAAACATACCAAAATTAGATTTTTGTGTTTTTTTCCATTTTTAAAGCATGAAAATTATGCTCCAAGTGACTCTGACAAACCGTAGCTGTTGTCAGCTGTTTCGATTTAAGCGTTACCTGTTGTGGATGTTGTCTGTTAGTATATATAAAACAAAACGGATATATAATACAAAATAGAAATGGCGCTATCTGAATGGTCCACTATTTCTGGATTATAATGCTTGAATCAAAACGATGGAGACTCACAATATGTCTCAACATTTGTCCAGACATTGTCATTATCATGCTGTAAAATGGAAAAATAAACCATAAAAATCTTGCTTTTATGATACTTAATAAAACTTTAAGTTAGTATGCAAGTACATCTTTATAGAGGATTCTTTTGTGTTTGAGTAGTATGTAGTGTAACTGTTGAATGTGAATGCACTTCCTTTAGCACAACGTTGGCTCATCTCAGAGTGCACTATAAGCAAAGTTTATAAACTAAAAACTTCTCATTTTGTTCTGTTTATCTTCTATTTTCTGGAATTTTATACTTAAATTTTCGATTAACATGTAAACACACCTTTACGGAGCATGATATAGGTATCGAATGAATATGCTTAACACTTCATAGGGCTTATTAACACAGCTCAAAGTGCAGAGCTCACCTGACCAGTCTCTGATATGGTTAAAATATGTAACCATAAACTAAAATAAAAGTATTTGTTTGCTTTTCAGATATTCAGTATATTTCAGTATTCACATAGTACCACCAAAACTCTGAAAAGGGCTTAAAGAGACACCATTACACAGCTCTTAAGCTCTGCTCCTGCCTGCGTCTGTCATTATTTAAAAGAAAAAACAAAACATAAAAGTTTTGTTTATGTATGCTTTTTTTTTGCTTAGGTGCCTGTGTAGTATATACAAAAAATTATGCACATCAGGCTTGGTGGATGTCGCTAAGATGAATATTTCCCCAGATGGAACGTTGACTTCCACCTTGCCTTCGGTGCATAATTGTTTATTATCCCCCCAGATATTGAACCAATTATATTGCGTCATTTCCATGTAGTGTATATGAATTTACACTGTTCCTGTGCTGTTAGATCAGTTATACTTATGATTCCTGTTAAGCGGTACCTAAGAGGTCACTTGTAGCGTTGTAGATGTGGGCGGCTATGTAAACTCAGTAATAGTCAGCAACATGTAGCGATGGCATGTGATAATTTCACAAGAAGTGTGAACTGGGTGGTATGGAGTCAAAATGCACTCAGGTGATGCGACTGACTTGACTACCGTGGAGAGCTAAGTGATGCCGCTAGCACACAGTTCATCAAAACATTTACACTAATGAACACTGAACACAAGGTTACACACAGAGTTAAAGGGGCTGCTGCACAGAATGGGAAATCTGAACTGGCTTTGTTTTTGTTAATTATAGCATAATAAACATAATTACCATAGTATATGTCTAATATAATAAAATAAAATTTAAAAAGTTTTCCACAAATATCGGTTTATTTTTTTGCCCATCGCGCAGTAATCCTTGAAGTGTAAATAGAGGAAGAGTGATGCAAAACTCCCTATCTGGAAATTACTGTACATATTCTTCTATAGTATTCCATGGTAGTGGTACACTTCGAGAAGAAAAGGTATTTATTTTGGCAAGCAGTTTTATGAAAAGGAACGGAAACAATACAGAACACTTCTGGATATCGGCAGGCAAGTAAATAAATTAATAAAACATTAATAAAGTAAATATTATAATAGTTATTTGCTTTGATAGTTCTGCAGAACCCTGTTATCACTTACTCGGGTAGTTCCATTACAAGTATTACGGTAATTTTTTTCGTTAAACAAACTTCAGCTGGGAAAAAGTAGTTCTAATGTAAACACAGCTATCTTTTTTACTTCAACGTTAATCCCACTAATTATTTTTATTTGCTTAAATCTTAGTAATGCAGTCAAATTGGGAAAATTTATTTTTTACACACAAACTGCATACATTTATGTATTGAATTATGCAATAAACCAGATTTTGATAATATATGAATAAATGGAGGAGAATTATGTGTTGACTAACGATGCCATGCACGTTTCTGTTAGCTATTGAATTTTTGGAGACTCATGTGCTACAGCTGAATTTTAACAAATAATGAAGAATAAATCAAATAAATTGTTGAACTAAATGGAAAAACCATTTATAAATGTATTTTTTTAAATTGTTCTCACAAAAATTAATGAAAAGCAGTGTGTCACATTGCTGTGCTCTGATTCTGCATCTGATAAGTATTATCTGGATGCAACTCTACTGCAATTTACGTTACAGCACGTAACTTATAAAGACTTATCTGACAGTTAAAAGAAATAATACATTTTACAGCCAGTCACTGTGTTCACTAAAATGTGTGTGTGTGACTGTGTGTATACACACTCACCCTGGCTCTTGACAGGATATGACTTCTGTTTTTTGATGTAGTAGCGATCAGGTGTAGCACCCACACACACCACCAGCAGGAGAACACACACTGTGTGCAGCTCCATGTCTTTCACCCTGCACCAGACACACACACACACACACACACACACACACACACACACACACACACACACACTGAACTTCAGCTCTAGTCCCAAATGTTGTTTTCTTCTTCCCTACTTTCTTTAGTCTCTCGATTTTGACGTTCCAATAGTTTTCATCTCTGCTTGTTTGTAGTGTGTGTGTTTTAGCTTCCTTTTTCAAATGTCACTAGTTTTCTTTAGAGGCTCCTCTGATATATTACACAACATTTTATCACAATATTACAAAAAATTTAAAGCAAAATTCACACTAGTATTGTATAAATCTAAAGCCAGAAGAGCACAGGTGTCTCGAGGGACAGACTTCATCCCAGTGCCCTACCTAGGTTCCTTTCTCCATAGACCAGCACAGAGACATTAATAAGTATAGACACCATCACTTCACACCTGAACCTCCTACATACTTGTACAAACTTTGTGAGTGTGTGTGTGTACATCCACTCACCCTCAGGCTGACACTCTGTACCTCACGCTTGGAATGTGTGTGTGTGTGTGTGAATATATTAGAGTGTGTGTGTCAATGTGATTTAGGGGTTTTTATACTCTTCAGTATCGCAGACCTGCCTCCTTTTTGTCTGTGATGTCACACATAATGAAGGGTGCAGTGCTGGTGGTGAGGGCGAGAACAGGATGGTGCAGTGTTTCCCCCCACCTCAGACCCGTACTTATCCTCCCCTTCCAGCGTAACCACGGAAACAGCTATCATTACCCTTAGAAAGGGAAATTCAGGATAAATACACATCACTATTTCTGTCTTTATTTTCTGCACTCACGTAAAACGCACTCACAGCTTTTTTAAGCCCACACCAATATCTGTTTTTCTGTTTTATATCCTTCAGTGCTTTATTATTTTACACACAATCCAGAAAAATGCGTTTTTATATCAACAAATTTTATAAAATTAAACATAAATGCCTTTTCTCCATAAACCAAATAAGAATAGTAAAAAGGAATATTTTTTCCATATCTGTGATTATTATAATTTTTTTATGCTCTAAAGTGGAAAGTCGTTTTCTCATTTTATTACAGGTGAGGTTTTTTAAAATGATGTGAATTATTTGTAATTTATTGAAGTGATGTCTCTAGTTTCATATATTTACATTCACACTGGATTATGATCTGATCTTATCCTCTATACTGTGAATGGATTAGATCAGATTCTTCACACATGTGCTCCATTGTCTGTGTACTGAGCATCTGAAAATTTTTTTTTAAGAGGATCTGAGGTCTGAATGGCATAAAAAAATCCTTAAACAATAAGTAGAATTAGTAAGTAGAATTTCATCATTGGGTGTCAGATTATTTTCTACATGTACAGAAAAAGGTTAGATATTTATTTTCTATTTTTTTTTCTTTTCATGTTTAGTAAAATATTTAATTATTTTCCATTGTGGGAGTGTCCATGAAAATTAGGTGTGTCTCAATGAAGTATGTGTGATGGGCAGCACTAATGTAGAACGCTGAATAAGTGTGAGACGAGGGTTTGGGTGTTTGATGAGTGAAAAAGAAAACAAACAGCCGTCCGGAGTCTCGTCTTGTTTTCCGTCTGCTCTTTACTGTTCCGGAAACTAAATTAAACTGGCTAATTTAATCCTGGAGTCATCTGGACACAGGATATTTGGAGCAGAGCTGAAAAAGCTGATGCTGTTTACATTTATTTATTTATTTGTTTAGCTGTGATTGGAGTCTGGGCCACTAGGGGGCGGAGTTTGGGGATTATTTTGGAAGGATATGGGAACAGCAGGAATGTGGTCAGTCTCTCTGCTATTTTCAGATCATGTGGTGCGCCAAACTGTCAGTGAAACAGTACAGACCCTGATTTAACTTCACGCTAGCAATTACAATAAATCATTTTCATGAGTTTCAGTGCACGCAGCTATTTGTTCTCTCCGAGCTGTGTGATTTATCAGCAGAACCATGCTGACGTGTGAAGTCAAAACCCAGTTGTGTTCGCTGATTTCAGTGGGCTAGCATTGGCATTTCATGCAGTGTTACCTGTGCTCAGGTACAACAATAAAAGCAGTAATTATTAGATACCAATCTAGAGTGCTACTTATTCCTAATGGAGTTTAAAGAATTTCTTTAAGCCAAATCCCATTAAGGTCCATTACATGTCTGAGACGATAAAATTGCTGATTTTTTACCCTTTCTTTCTTTTTTTTTTTGTTTAGCAGGGTTAAAGTCTCAACTAACTGTCAGTGTTGACATTAGCCTTATGCTAACACTAAGACAATAGTCCTGACTTTAACTCTTAACTCCTGCTGGGAAAAAATAAAGTTCTTGGCCACAAAACAAAAAATTGTCAGATATTTCTTTTATTATTAGGGTGTTTATTCCCCACAAGCACAAACACACACACACACTCACACACTCACACACTCACACACACACACACACACACACACACACACACACACACACACACACACACAC
>JBCNYG010000020.1:14275705-14286018 GCA_039654305.1 Porochilus rendahli
CACACCCACACTCAAAGTCTATGGACTGTGGGTGGAAACCGGAGTACTTGGAGGAAACCCACACGCTGTGCCTTGAGGCGAATGTGCTAACCACTACACCACAGTGCTGCCCACATTATTACCACTGAGATATATAAGAGTGCAGTGACTCAGTTCTGTCAATTCTGGTGGAAACTAATTTTCACTGTGAAGGGTGAATGCATATGCAGTTTTTTATTAGTAAATTACTTTTTATCAGTAAACAGGTGTGTAAAATATACTGATATATATATTTGTTCAGATTCATGACATAAAATCCCCAGTTATGTCTGTTTCATTTGGGGCTTTTATGCAACACATTGTGGAGGAGGTCATGGGGGGTGAATACTTGAGAAAAGTACTGTGTCAGTGTTCTAATAACCACTTTGTTCCTTGCTGTAAAAAAGTAAAAAAAAATTAACCATTAATGGGGTTTTATAAGCATTTAATTTTTCTTCCTTCCCTCAGTGATCTACTTTAATGTCTAAACGCACCGAATAAAGATCTCTGAGCCGGTAGCGGTGGTTGTCTGCGCTAAACCCTGACTAAGTAACAGCTCTGGTGTGATCGCTGTAGAACCAAGTCTTAGTCTCAGCTGTAGAAGGTTTGTTGATGACATGGTGTGTGTTCAGGTTTCCAGAGGACTGTTGCCATTGGTGACTCGAACTACAATTGGTTTTACGGCCCAGAGAGTCAGCTTGTGTTCCTCGATCGCTACATCATGAGGAACGGCCACGCTAACTTCCTGGCTCAACAGATACGACGTCACCGTGTTCAGGATGGAGTGGGACAGCCATCACGGGGACAGAAGTGGTGCACATTACACACCGAGTTTATCTGGTATGCACACACACACACACACACACACATATATACACACGCACTCTGTAATATGTTCTCCTGCCCATGTCTTGCCTGTGTCTTGTGCAGGTATGATGCTGGTCTAAAAGCCACGCCCCCTCCAGATTTTGGAATGCCACGTCTGCACTATTTTGAGGACTGGGGCGTGGTGACATATGGAGGCGGTCTGCCTGCAAGGACAAATCATTCCTTCCTGTCATTTAAGTCAGGGAAGCTGGGTGGCCGCACCATCTTCGACATTGTGCACCAGCGGGGCTACAGCGAGTGGATTCGCGGCTGGAAGAACTTCAATGCCGGGCACGAGCATCCTGACCAGAACTCGTTCACCTTCGCACCCAAAGGCTTTCCCTTCATCACCGAAGCGTTGTATGGTCCCAAGTACACGTTCCTCAACAACGCCGTTATGTTCTCTCCCTCCAGTGACCACACCTGCTTCTCGCCCTGGGAAGGTCAGCTGACCGAGACATGTGACTCCAAGTGGTCAAAGTATAAGTACGGTGCTGCAGCAGACTGTGAGG
Source organism: Porochilus rendahli (assembly GCA_039654305.1). Lineage (NCBI taxonomy): Eukaryota > Metazoa > Chordata > Actinopteri > Siluriformes > Plotosidae > Porochilus > Porochilus rendahli. Next base: position 14,277,103 of record JBCNYG010000020.1, read on the forward strand.
GTCGTGTGGAGGTGGCATTAGAGAGGCATGGCATTGTGTTCATCCGTGGCGAAGGAAAGGCAGCATACAACCCTGCACTTAAGATCAAGAACCTGCAGAGGAACCTTGTCCTTCTCCAGCCTGACCTCCTGCTGATCTTGGACCACGTGCACCTAGATGCTGAAAGCCCCGCCCACAGCATCAGTGCCTTCTTCCACAACATAGACTTCCCTTTTAAGCACACCATGGCCAAAAATGGTGTCCACGGTGCCTGTGTCCAGGACAGACAAGATGAGTACACCATGCTGTGGAGAGACGACACGGGCTACAGCGGGAAAGCTGATACTGCATACTGGATGTACCCACACGGCTACCCCTACAATGGCTCTCACTATGTCAACGTCACCATGTCCCTGCGCTTCCCACATACCCGTATCGCTTACGTGTTCTTTGCCTCGAATGTCAAGGTTCTCAGCTTCAGCCTGCGTGGAGACTCTGAGAGGATTGATGTTCAACTAACCACACGAGACCACACGTTCACCATCTACCTCCTGACATCAGAGAACCCCAGAAAACCCCTGTTCGCCATGGTGCTGAAGGACAAAACGGAGAAGGTGGTGTTTGAGCGGGCAGCAGCAATGCAAGAGCGCCCGCTGGAGAAAGTGCAGGACTACATTCACCTGGTGGAGCAAAACCTTCAGCACATCAAGCCTGTCTTCCAGCAGCTGGAGCACCATGTAAAGACGCGCATCCTCAATGCTGAAGCATTCCGCAGAATCAAGGAACGACTAAAGAAGAGTGCAGAAAAGAAGAAGACAATGAAGAAGAAGGTGGCGGCAACTGTAGAGGAGATGTTCTCTGTCAATAAGAAGTCAGGGAAAGTGAAGAAGTCAAAGAAAGGAAGTGGAGTTGAGAAGCAGTGGGGTGACACTGATGGTGATCATGCGCACAAAGGCTCAAAGTATAGGAACATGAAAGGACACGTGTTTAAAGAAACCCGCACTGCAGATGCAGTGGGCAGGACCGAAGTTTCCGTCTCGGTCTCCTACATACGTGTGTTCCTAGTTCTGAACATCGGAGCCTTCTTCCTGCTGCTCGCGGTTCTGCTAACACAGCTGCAGCGAGCACCAAGTCTCAACACACAGCGCTGCATCTACTGCGTCCTGCTGCTTGACAGCTTCATCCTACTCGGCCTATACTCATCCTGCTCATACGGACACTGCTGACATCATCACTGTGGGATGTTTCGACTAATAGTGATGACATCATCAGTGTGGGACAGTGTATGCCTTAGTGATGTGAAGAACAATGTTCTTGGTTTGAGTCAAAGGTGTTTCAGTGTGAAGTTTTCCCTGTGCTTGTATGAGTTTCCTCTGGATACTCCAGTTTCCTCCCACTTAATCAAAGACATGCACATGAGGCTAATTGGCTGTTCCAAATTGCCCTTAAGTGTGATTGTGAATGTGTGTGTGCGCGTGTGTGTGTTGGCCATGTGATGTATTGGAGAGCTGTAGAGTGTATACCCTCCCTTCTCTTTGAGTCGGCTGAAATAGGCTCCAGCCTCCCGATTACCTAAATAAAGAATAAAACGGTTTAGTTATTAATGAATGAACGGTGTGCAAATGTATTTTATAAATAATACAAAGTCATGTGTATGTATATTTTTTGGTATTGTTCTGTAATTTTTTTTATTATTTTGCAATTAAAAAGAAGTTGATGAAGAATTACATTATATTTCTATTGTGCACTCTCTGATTACTTTATTAAGAACATTGTAATTCAAACACAGGTCACACTTTTCAGTTAAAATTCCTATTAAATATAAGTATGACTGTATTCTCTGTAACTAACCAGTACATGGTTATTGGTGTACATCAGAAACTTTTAATCTCCTAGTGGGTTTTCCCACACCCAGTCTCTGAAGTTTACAAAGAATTGTAAAACAGACAGAAAAATACTGTTTATAAAATGATGAGAGGAGAACGGTCAGACTGGGTGCAGTGAACAAAACGTATACAGTTACTTGTAATTACTCTGGACACCTGAGATGAACAGAAAAGCATCTCGAAAAGAACAACACGTCGAACCCAGAGGTGAATAAGCTACAATAGCAGGTTCTTGTCCTGACAAGTACAGGACAGATGAAGGACAGGACAACTCTGGACCGATGAAGATCACAGCAGACTGCTCTGATTAAGATCTGATGACTTCTTCTGAGACACGTGGAGTGTAAGAATTTGAGCATGGATCCACAGACCAACCTGCCTTGTGTAAATAGTCCAGGGTGATGGGTTGGTGTGGGGAATGTGCCTTTCTTCATCTAGCATAATAATGCATCATGTTACAAAGTAAAAGTGTACCTAACCAATCCAGAACCCAGACCTGAATGCAGTAGATTACTTTCCAAAGTAAATTACATTATATTTCTATAGTACACTGAGTCCTGGACCTCACAGCAAGCAGGTCCTGGATCTGAATTTCAGGCTCGGGTGTTTCTGTGTGGTGTTTAAGGTTCCCTTTGTGCTTGCGTGGGTTTTCCCCAGGTATTTTCATTTCCTCCCACGGTCCAAAGACATGCCTATTGGGCGAATAGGTTGTTTCAACTTGCGCCTAGGTGTGAGTATGAGTGTGAAGGGTTGCGTGTCTGTGTTGCCCTGCGATGAACTGGCAAGCTGTTCAGGGTGTACACCGCCTTCGCCCAGTGTTAACCCCGCCCCCACCTATAGTAAGATTAAACGGTTCAGCGAGTGAGTGTGTGAATGGCGCTGCTCTCTTACTGCCACCTGCTGGTTAATAACTGTCACTTCAGCTGAGCTGCACACTACTGCCTAAAGTTTTCTAATTATCCGCCACACCAGCTCATCTAATGATCTAACAACCGAGTGACTGATAATTTTCTGTTAATTTTTAAAAAAATAATAGTACATTTCATTAGGGCTGTGGGACGTGTGTGCTGGAACTTTTATTTTAAAATTGCCGCTTGGGAAAACCGGAAGCGGATGTGACGCACGAGTTCGCATCACTTAGCGACTTTGTCCTCGCTCGAAAACACACGGCTGCTGCGCGCTGTGTCCGTTATGGGTGGGCGCGTGGGTCGCCTCTTCAGGAACTTCAACGTGGAAACTCGCGCGCATCGCGAAATCGGTAAAAACAAACCGGAAGCGGCGCCTCGGCATCCGGCACCGATTAATCACAGCAACAGCGTCTTGTCTGGTAATGATGATGGTGATGACGAATAAAAATATAAATATGCTGTATCCGAGTTTACTGGCGCACCGGGACGAGTCCTAAACTGCACACTACCGGCATACACAGTGTAATAGATAGTGAACACTGCTTAGGGCTTTAGTGTGCGGTTTAGGACGCGGCTCGCACTAATATCATTCAACAACCATTAGCAACCAGATGAGTAATCACCTGTGTTTATTTACTTGTTCGGTTGTTTGTGTGTTATAGTGAATGAGATCAACAGGAAGGATGATCCGCTCCTGAATCGACTCAGACATGTTTATGTAGATTCCAAAGACCCCCAAACACCGGTACACACACACACACACACACACACACACACACACACACAGAGAGATACGGGCTTAATTGGTGCAACCTCGGTGACGGTGAAAAGAAGTCACGCCTGTCAATTCATAATTTCAAACCTGTACTTCCCTGACCCCAGTAAATAAAAAACAAACACCTCCTGAAATTCTTGTGTGTAAACCTTTTGTCCATTAAAATGTCTATAAGATGTCAGAAATCTCAAAGCTACAGTTTGTAACATCAGTTATAGTATTTGAACTATTACAAAGTGCTGACACTGGAGACTCCTTCCATCCATGTTACATAGATTAATTTCTTCCTACAGAAAATATCAGTAACATAAAAGCTGTGTATGCTGAGTCTGTGCTGTACATGTCTCTGGGAATGAGGTGCTGCTACAGCAACCTAAAAAAAATGTGTGTGTGTGCTAGTTACAGAAGTCTGTGGGTAAACGAAAGCTGCAGCAAGTGGATCATCGCCCTGTTAATGCCTTACTGGTGCCCCCTGGAGTGTGCGACATCACAGACGTGCCCAAGGGAAAGCTGACCATAGTGGAGGCGTTAACAGCAATAAACAAGCACAAGCTGACTCCACAGGAGTGGCCAACTGAGAGGATAGCACAGGAACTTATGCTAACACATAGCGATGCCAGTGCGCTAATGTACTACTTCATCCCCTTTAACATTAAAGTTATTAAAGTCCCCCGACCTGATAGTACACAGGCATACATTACTGACTCCTAACAACTTTTTTTCCTGTCTCCCTTATTTATATAAACTGTATACAGTTTGTTACACAATGTCCATATAATTCACTTCAATAAAAATGTTTCATGATTAAAGTTTCATAATATCCTGATCCTTTCTGAATATTCACTAACTATATAAGGGCACCTGTGGTGAATTAGTGTTACTAGCTCTTTAAAACCATCACATATGACATCAACAAGTCCTTCCCGCAAGTGTAAGTGGCCCTGCAACATGATGAGTCAGTCAGTGCTTTATCTTTGCGTCCAAGCACTGAAATGACTTGGTGGGATAAAGCTTGATGCTAAAATGTTAACATTAGCCAGCCTTTATACCGAGCTCTGTTGTGTACTGCTTTAACAAGCAGTGTACATCTTAAAACAATAAGATGATATTTTAATGCCGTTAGTTTCCAAACAAGAAATCAGAGCCTGCTGAGGACCCATGATATATTTCTGAAAGCTGAGCACTATCATCATTATTCATGTAGAAGGCTCTGTTCCGGCAGCCCATTGGTCAGACTCATATTACATAGGCACCCTACACATTTCAGCTGGCTTACGGTTAGGGCTGTCGGAATATAAGGCTATAACTGATATTCATTGCAGTTGTGTTACACTGGGGCACTTTATGTTTTAAGTGATTTCACCATTACCTTCTTAAAGCAGTCATCTGTGATGAAGAGAAATAAACACGAGATTCACTTTAATTTCATAAACACCACAAATACCTGAAGAAGTACAGACTCTGTTTTTGTTTCTGTCTCTTTCTCTCTGTGTCAGGCTCTCTCTATCTCTCTTCTTGTCTTTGTCTCACTCTCTTTTTCTCCCTTCTGTTTATGTCTCTTTCACTGTCTATGTTCCTATCTCTCATTCAGTCTTCGCCTCTCTCAGGGTCTGTCTCTCTCACTGTCCCTCCTCTCTTTCCGTCTTCGTCTTTGTATCTCTGTCTCCCCATCTCTCTGTTTCATTTGCTGTTTCTCTATTTCTCTTCCTCTCTCCCTCTGTCTCACTCTTTCCCTTCTCTGTCTATCTCTTCATGTAATGTGGTTGGCCCATCACCCTACTGTGCACAGACCTCATTATCACATCCATGTTAACATTAGCATTAGCGGTCTGCTAATCAGCTCCGCTGAGATTTCAGTAGGAAACGCTGCTCATTAGAAGAATTCCCTGATGACATCATCAAGCTCGTTAGAGGAGCCACAGTAAACATAGCACATTAACACACACATACACACACGCACACAAAATTCTTCTCCATAGACCGGTTTCATTGCAGTTCCTGTTGCTACGTAACAGCGAATACTAAAGAGACACTTAGGTTCTCCATGTGTTCATTATGACTGCATCAGAGAAACATAAACAGAGGGAATATGTTAATTATTCAAACACTTAAATAAACTTTTACAAAAAATAATAATACAATGCTTAATCTTACTGAAGAGTTAATTTGTGAAACTTCAGATTGTCCGTGGAGGACTTGAGCACTGTGATAAATGTGTGCAGAAAAGCTCAGAGTATTCTGAGTAAATCACATGATCACATGATCACTTGAGCAGATGACCAAACCATCACCGTCACATAATTTATTTTGTGTGCCTGCAGGTAAACATATTGCTATTCGGTAAACTAATTACTATAGTTTAAGCACAGACATGAATCACTGAGACTGGCCTGAGCTGTTGAGAGCAACCTTAATCGTCACACCTGTTGAATACAAGTTAATCTCAGCAAGTTTCATTTATCCCTCTCTCTCTCTCTCTCTCTCTCTCTCTCTCTCTGTGAATGAACTCTGGGGAAGACTGGACATGAGAGAAGCTCCTTTATGAGTGTGAGATGTGCAGAAACACATGAGCTTAGGAATCAAACTGAGGACCTTCTTGCTGTGAGGCGGACGTGCTGACCAGAATGCACCACGATGCCCACACAATCGATACATTTTGTTAAACTTGTTAAATGTTTTTATGACACTACCAAATGCACATTGGTGATTTTCCAATAGGCCACAGGCAAAACTTCCCATTGTGTTTCAAACTTTGGAAATCAGTACCATAGACGCTTCGAATGTGTCGGAAGCCTACAGCTATAAAGCAGGGATATCGTGCTGCCCATGTCATGCGAACGGCAAGCAGAACACCTCATCGCTCATCAATTTATAGTTGTCAGCATGCTGAAGCTGTTCCAGGGTCTCACACGTGCACATTGTAATAAAAAGATGTTTTAAGCAATTCTAGATGTCAACACTGTGATGTCATGTGGCATATGGACTCACAAGTATTACTGCCTGCACATGACCACCCTACACTCTATTCATTCACAACTTGTGATCAACAGTGCAACAAATCACCAACACACAAAGACAATTTTCCAATTTTACATTTAATCATTGTGGTGGAAAAGTAAACATGATAACATGACACTTTCACAATTTATGGATAGTCTAATATCAACAAAGCACACACACACACACACACACACACACATCTAGAGAATAAAAGTAAAATAACAACAACCCCAAAACACACATTGGATTTACAACAGTAAAGTTATTTAGAGGCACATCAAAGGTGTAAAATGTCTGTGTGTGTATGTGTGTGTGTGAGTGTGTATTAGATGCTGGAGCGATGTTCACTGCAGGCATACACAGCACTGCGCTGGATCCTGCGCTGGGCATGGCTGGGCAGAGCTGGGCATACCCTGCAGAGTGAGGGTACCCAGCGGGCACAGGCGTTGCGGAACTTCCTGATGCGGCAGTAGTAGATGAGGGGGTTGAGGGCCGGGCGCAGGAAGCTGAGAATCAGAAGCCACTCACTCAGCTGGAAAAACCCAACCCCGTTATACAAAGCACTGCTAAACACGGCACACAAGTTGAACACCACCAGGGGCGCCAGTGAGGTGCACGCCATCACAAACAGCAGCAGGATGGTGAAGAAGGCTCGTGTTTTAAAGCCCACATCCATGCTTAGGTGGAGAGGGCGGGGCTTGGACAGGGAGAGGGCAGAGTCACAGTGGATCCGTAGCACATTGTGCCTAATGGAGCTCAGGATCGCTGCAAAGGCACATGCCATCACACCAAAAGGTATGAAGAAGCTGACCAGGGCCAGGATCACTACATATCCATGGTAACTTCTGTCGGTGGAGTAGCCAAGAATGCACTGTGGTGCATTAGGGGCTACCTGCAGAGATGGGTATTCTACCAACAGCGGGAAAGACAGAAAAAAAGCAAGAATCCAGGAAGCGGCAATGAGCATTTTAGCACGGTATGGTGTGAGACGGTCCTGTCTCCGTACGATGATCAGGAAACGATCCATACTGATCGCCAACAGCATGGCCACACCAACGGATATAAATAGCCACAAGAGCATGGCCACCACCCTGCAAAGGGTGTCACTAAACAGCCATTGTGCTGTCACCATGGTGACCAGGTCGAAGGGTACAGTAGTTACTGCTAGCATCATGTCAGAGAAGGCGAGGTTGGCTAACAGGAAGTTGATGGCGGAGCGCATGACAGCACGGCGGTACACCATCACACACACCACCGCATTCCCACACAGTGCCATCAACAACACACACACCATCAACACACTGAAAAACACCTGCAGTGGCACACTCAGGAAACGCCGACCAACATCCTGCTGCACCACTTCCTGTTCGGCTACCTGTGCAGTGGGCATTGCCCAGAAAGTCTTGAGAAACAATGAACTGCTGTTTTCCCTCCATAATAAGGAGGAGTTTTCCATGGATTCTGATTGGCTGACAGCAGCACGTGAGTGGGGCAGGATGAGTCTTTCTTTAGCAAACAGAATTCCTGCAGAGCTCTGGGCACCATGACAACCACCCCTCTGTCTTCCAACTCATGTCAGTGCACAGAAAGAGACTGTGGAGAAAGAGGAAGTGGAAATCAGAACTTAACAGCAAAAAGAATAAAATGAATATCAATAATAATAACCATGTTATTACATATAATGACTTCAATAAAAGACTGCTAAAAGCTGAAGGGCAACACAGTGGTGCAGTGGTTAGCACGACTGCTTCACAGCAAGAAGGTCCTGGGTTCGATTTCCAGGTTTGGGTGTTTTTTGTGTTCTTCCTGTGCTTGCATCAGTTTTCTCCCACAATCCAAAGACTTACACATTAGGCCAACAGGCTATTCCAAATTAATCTGTGAGTGTGAATGGGTGTGTGTGTTGCCCTGCGATGGTCTGACGAGCTGTTCAGGATGTACCCCTCCTTCACCCAGTGCTGGCTGAGATGGGCTCCAGCCTCCCTCTGACCTTAGTAGGATTAAGCAGTTCAGCAAATGAGTGAGTGAGTCCTAAAGCTGAACACAGGAGTGATCACTATAGCATAATGTGTGTGTGTGTGTTAGCAGAGAGAGGAAGATAAACAGTGTTTAATCCCAGCTGATAAAATCCCTGATGTTAACACGTCATGCTAAAATCTCCATATCTCCATGGTCATGTTACTGCTGAAAGCAGAAACACACACACTCCCACACACACACTCCCACACACACACACAAACAAACACACCCACATAGAGGCTGAACTTTGGTCTTTCTGGCTCAGTGACAAAAAAATTGGTTAAATAAATAAATATATTTTTTACATTTTTATATATATATATATATATATATATATATATATGTATAT
>JBCNYG010000020.1:14363228-14374870 GCA_039654305.1 Porochilus rendahli
TATATATATATAATGCTCTTAAAAGTAAATTTCCACAGTGTCTCTCTATTAGGTTTGTCTGTTACCCACTTGGCCAGAACATGTTCAAACAGCAACAGTTCACATAATCTGAATTGTAATGTTTTTCAATTATTTTAAGGTACATCAAGCAATGCTTTAGTCTTTTTTGTATTCGCTTGTTCGGTTGTGCAATGTTTGTTTGTTTATCTGACAGTGGGGCATTCCTGAACAGCCTGATCAGTCCCCTGCACAAACTTTAGCATCATAACAAAACGCAGAGTGTTTACAGAATACAGAAGTCTATTAATTGTGCAGTGATTCAAAAGTGACAAGTTCACCATATAATTCTGCACCGCACAGCTATGTGCTACAGCGCAGTGAAGCTATAATCAGCTATGGCTGCAAAGCTACCCACCATAAAACACAATCTCATACACTACTTAATCATCAGACTCCAAATGCACTTTATCGACCAGCAAAAAGCTTCATTTTGGACTTTACAGAGATTGTGTACCGTCTTCCACCTTGTTTTTTTTCTGCTCTCTGAAGGTTTATGATGTAGAACAGTGTAATGTGTACATACCCCATACTTCATCTTAGATTGGCATGCAAAATAAATAAAGCAGGTTTTGTGTGCACGGTTAGACTGTTCATTAAAATCCCCATGCACGCAAATGAATACCCTTTTAATAATTCATCCACAGCTGGGAGTTTAAATGTGATGTCTGTTTAGAGGTGAGCTCGTCTAAGATGTCACACAGTAGTGATAAGAATGAATTCTGCCACAATTGTAGTAGCTTAAATGAGTAAGTTATAAAAGGTCGAACAGGAAAGTTCAGAAAGAAAATGATGCCCTTAACTCTGTTTACCCATTAAAAAAAATATACAAAATAAAATAAAATAAAATCAGGACAACATTCAAAACCAACTTCTGAATTAAAACCAAGCGCTCGTGCTTTTTATCCTTCGGGGGGCAGAAAATGACCACCTTGTGCAAGTCACACTTTCAAGTCATTCTTTAAAAATGTTTTCTTTAGACATCTGATATCAGAGACCTGTATCTCCGCGCCTAATGATGTGAATGTACTATTTATAATATTGCAAAACCTTCTTTTTTACCGTGTAATAAAAGCACGTATAAGGAGTTTTTAATATATGAGGTCAGAAATATTGCCAGGAACACAGAGGTGAAAAAACCGCAGATGCTTACCTGCTGAAGAGAAGCCAAGCAGAAGCGTGAAGAAACGTTTTTGCAGCGAGTTCCTCCTCGCAGTTACAGCTGCTGCTCCTCGAATAAGGCGCGAAGGTGGCGTGTGCGCGCAGCACGCTCCCGCTCCAGACCATCCAGCGCTCAGACTGCGCGCGAACCGCGGAGCCTCTGGTGGCCGCGCAGGGAAACGAGACGCAGAGACGCAGAGACGGGGAGAAAGAGAGAGAGGGAGAGGGAGAGACGGAGAGAGCGATGACATATGGGGAGTGATGGAAAGCCGAAAGGTGGGTTACTTAAAATACCGCATCCAAAAAACCTCCAGTTTCCAGAAGCCTCTTTTGAAGTTTAGACTGGATGTCTTATGAAGATGGTGGGAGTTTTAAGGATAAGACACAAGTAGTAATAAGATTAAGATTAAGAGTAATTATCAAATAAACAAGAACAATGGAGGAGGAGGGGTTATCAATTGCAAATTATTTTTTTTTGGAAATGTAAAAAAAAATATTATTTTGAGAATTTTTCAATTTGCATCAGGATGTTATTTTACTTCAAGTGCAAAACACCTATATACTGCATGAAAGTTGCGAGAAAGTCAACATTTTGCAAGTAATTTGCAATTGGCTTGTGGATGGTTGGTGAAAAAAAATCTTGTTTGCTTTTTGTCCTCAAAAAATGTGCTTTTTACTCACATGTTAATAGTGCAAACAAAATGTGAATAAAATACAAATTATGACAAAACACACAGAATATGGTGGATGCTAGCAAGTCTCGAACTTTTCTCAAACTTGGAAGTCTCCAGCTAGTTGCTGTTCCTTGCAAACAAACAAATTAATAATTTGCAAGCAAAATGTTACTTTGTGATATCCTCTCGACATGTGCGGACTGTTAGAGAACAGTTTTACACCACTCCGCACTTCCTCCCACAATCCAAAGACACGCACATTAGGCTGAATGGCTGTTCCAAATTGTCCTTAGGTATGAGTGTGAATGGCTGTGTGTTGTCCTGTGATGATCTGGTTAGCTGTTCAGGGTGTAGCCCACATTCGTCCAGTGTTGGCTGGGATAGGCACCAGCCTCCCTGGGACCCTTGGTCGGCAAATGAGTGAGTGAGTGAGTGAGTGAGTGAGTGAGTGAGGGAGTGAGTGAGTGGAAATTATTGTCATCATTCTTATTCAATAACTCAAACATTCATCAATTACAGGTCAGGAATGAGCTGACGTTTGGCAAGGGTACACCCCTGATATTTTAAACTTGTGGAGAATGTAGTGGGACCAAATCAGAGCAGCCACACAGGCACAGGAAGAACATGTAATTCCACACACTAAGGCCATGGTTGACAGGCAGAGTTGACCCTGTAGTCCATTTTCATTTGTGGCATTTAGAAGACACCGTCATCCAGAGTGACTTTCATTCATTCTTTTTTTTAAATTGGCAGTTAAAACTTAAGGACTTTGGTCAAGGACTCAACAGTGGCAGTTTAGTGGTACAGGGCCTTGAACCACCAACCTTAGCATCAGTAACCCCTGAGCCACCACTCCCCACCATGCTACCATCAGCTCCATATAGTAGCAGTAAGTAAAACTAATTACTTTTATAATTACAGCAAAGCATGTTATAAATAATGCAAGTTCTTCGTTCAATAGAAAAAAAAACCCTTTTTAATCCCTTGTTTGGAATTACCCACATTTATGTACCAACCCCATTGCCAGGAAAATTAGGATATTTTTCCTAATGCAATAAAAACCAAAAACTGGGATGTGGTAATTTGCCCGACCCTTTAAATACCAGAGATGCAAAGCAGAGATTTTCATTTTTAGGGACCAACAAATTTTCAGTTCTATGTCTGCCTATGCCTTGCTTAACAAAAGAACATTTCTCAGCACACCATTGCAGAGAATCGAGGTCTTTCAAAACCAGCAGTTCATAATACTGTGAAAAGATTTATGGATTTTGGACACATCTCAGTGAATGAAGGGCATGGTCAAAAACCACTGTTGAATGTACATGACCTTCGAGCCCTCAATCAGCAGTGGCTGACAAACTGCCATGCTTCTGTAACAAATGTAGCCACATGGGCTTGAGAGTGCTTTGGAAAACTGTTGTGCATCCAGGAATGCAACCTACGACTGTATTACACAAGGAGGAAGCCCTACATCATGTCTATACAGAAGGTGCAAAAGCCAGCATCAGTACGGGGATGCATCAGTGCAAAAACGTGTAGGTGATTTGCATGTGTGTACCACTGATACAGAGGCATATATTTAAGATTTTAGAGCGATGTGTTGCAACTTTTGTTAAATGTGTTCCTGGCATCCAATTCTACCTTTGTTAATATTTACAAAATACAATTATTTGACCAGTAAAAATACATTTTCCCAGTTACATAACGTAAAAAAAAAAGTTATTCTCAATGTACAAATCACACATTTTCTTTTATTGCATTATGGGACCTATCACAAGACAAAGGTTGAGGAGGTTTGATCTGTAGCTAATGGAAGCATCTCTTTGAAGTGGCTGCTGCCAAAGGAGATTATTATTACCAGTTATTATTACCAAAATTTCACTTGGTTTTTCAACCAGCACTGTAAATGTTTATTAAGTATCTTCAATAAAAACTGTGTTAATATTTAAAACAGGTTTAATTTTCTCATGATTGTAGCTTATGTAAAGATCAGACAAAACTTGAAATTAAATTCATGTATAAATTCAGGCAATTTGAAAGTGTGTACTTCTTGTTCTTGCCACTGTATGGGAGGTTTCAGTTGTGATTTCTTTTTAGTCATGTTTTTACTTATTAAAGATTAGACATTATATCCACGTTAGACCTTTTTCCTATTTCAGTCACCAGCAGAAAACCAAAAAACGATTACTTATCCAAAACACTCCATAATTCCTTAGGAAGCTACTTCCTCTTCTCCCCCTGAAACACTGATTTTGAGTGTGTGTGTGTGTGTGTGTGTGTGTGTGTGTGTGTGTGTGTGCCAAACGGCCATTTTGGCTTCCCCATTGCATTTATGGTCTTTCCACTCCTTGTACATGCTGTGCTGTAATTAGTTACCTGAAAGCTTCATAGCTCCATTCTCTGTTAATTGGAGTTGGGGAGGGGCCTTCTATCTCTTTTATGATATCTCTGTCATCATCCACTCTGTCATCCTAGACATAATGGCTGCCCAACTTCTTGAACATCACAACAAAGCTGGTAAAAATAATGTTTACCTAAAAATGTCTAATTCTTCAAAATAAAAAAAAATAGGTTCTTACCATCAAATACTTTAATTCCATATTTTGTTACTTACTAGCTAGCTAGAAACATAGCAACATGATGTCTGTTGTGAAGAACAATATACATACAAGTGACATGTATCCAAGTACCTTCAGCTAAAATGACTATTGCAATTAGCTTCTTCTTCTCTGCTTTCTCAAAAGCCTCTTCCAAGTACCCAGCTCTACCTGGTGGTGAGGATAATCAATTTTTCTTTATTATTATGTGAAATTTAAATATAGGAGCATAATTGAGGGTCCATCAAATGCGATTATCAGGTGCTGTGTTTGCCAGTTCATCCAGGGGTGTCTAAGGAAATAATGAAATTTGATTCCATGCAAGTGCAAGTGTATGGAGTATGGAGTGTGTGGTCTAACCTAATAAAATTGGCTCTGGTTTGTTCTACCAGTTTTCAGATTGCTTTTTTTATGTCCATGTGCATTTGTGCAAACATTTTATGTGAATGTAAATAGAACTGCCAGCAAAGTACTGATATGTAAGATGAATAAATGGGAAGCTAGCAAGTGATTTTCTGCTAATGATAAATTTGCAAAATTCTAATTAAAATATAATAAAAACCTAAGAAATATCCGGTAATGTTTATATGAAATTACAAATATTTATTCATTTAACTTCAGTATTTGCTTTATCCTGGTCCAGAATGCAGTGGATCCCAACACACTTTTAATGAGACAAAGGTCAATCATAGGGCACCATACAAATCTATATTTGTATAATATATGTGTGTGTGTGTGTGTGTGTGTGTGTGTGTGTGTGTGTGTGTGTGTGTGAGTGTGTGTGTGTGTATGTGTGTCTGTGTGTGTGTGTGTCTCAAGCTAACCCTAGATACTAGTAGTAACATTATTATAGCACAGCTCCGTAGCTTCGGAACTCCATACTTATGCAAATATTGTAAAGCCATGAAATCAAATTTGTTGCTGCATCCGTGCTCACGTGCCCACACAGGCAACCTGATAAATTAGGGAAATGGCTGGAAAAATACAGTGTGACTGCGATGACTCAGAAACTAAAGGACATTGAAATTTTCAGCAAATATGGGTCTTGGGCCAATAAGGAATCCCAACTAATGAAAATTTTGGGCCTGATGTAGAATCCAGGAGGATTTTGAAGGATTCAAAAAGACCCATAATGCACCAGAAGAAAGAATATGAGCTCAAAAATAATTGCAGAACAGGCCACAAGGGGGCACCATACTTTTATCTGCCAATAAAGCCTGCCTGCAATGTTTAGATAATACATTGACTTGGTGGAGGTCTGCACTCTCTGAGTGCATTTCTAGTGAGTTATAAACCATCAATCTTATCTAACTTTATATGACGAACTAATAAGAATATTATCTAGGAATTTAAGGGATGCTAAAGATAAACAGTTAACAATATAAGCTTGAGTTCATATGAGCTTAAGTCCGTAAACATTCATTCATTCATTTATTCATTTTCTGAACCGCTTATTCCTAATTAGGGTCGCGGGGAAGCTGGCGCCCATCTCAGCTGACTCTGGGCGAGGGCAGAATAAAACCTGGACAGTTCGCCAGGCGACTGCATGGCAGAAACACGCTGATGGCTATACAGCCTACTCATGAAGGAAATCAGCAATGGTTCTTTTACATTCCTCTCACCATAGACAGTGAGAGACATGGCCAGCCTTTGATAACTCACTGAGTGGGCTGCACTGGGGGGGACAGCAGTGACAACCCGTTGATAGTAGGACTTGAACCCCTGACCTTGAGATTAGTAATGCAGCACCCTTCCACTGGGCCACCACTGCCCCTTTCTCACGTTTTCTCGGGAAACTTTTTCTCTCCACTGTCACCTCAGTCACACTTATTGGGGACCAATTTATTCATATTTTTGAAAATTATACTGAGAAAAAAAGTTGCCTTGTGACAACGTCTTCTGTTAAAATGCTACACAAACAAAACCAAACTAAATTTATCCACATCGACCAGCCATAACTATTCACTGAAGAGGGTGGATATCACTGAATAGTCTCTGAGAAGGAACATCAAGAGGACAGTTTAAAGACATCCACATTTTAAAAATATACACTTTTTTCCACCCAATGAAACTTCATCGGCTTGATGCATGGAGCACGCCTCTAGTCTTGAGAGAGGGCAGCCATATTCCCACTAGATTTATCTGGGAGGAGAGGAGAAACATAGACAGGTAGTCTACAGATTACTGACACCACTGTGAATGGCAGAATGTTGCACCACTATCTTGGACATTACTGATCACACTAAGACATAGCTTACAATATCATAACTGAGAAAATAAAATGAAGCTTTGACAGCTCAGGGCCGAAGTGCTTTGCTGCAAATTACACTGCCTAACTAACTAAGATGGTCGACAGGCAGAGCCATCTGCTGCAGGGCATAGCCTATCCATCTTATATGATGTCTATGAGGAAGAATTTTGCACCACTGACAGTCACACGCCATAATGAAGGAACAGTTACAGTCTCAGTGATGGAATACTTTGGCTCATAGAATACCACCAAGAACTGGTGGCTTTCCACCAAACAAAAATTTTTTTTATCAAGAATAGTAATAAGGTCTATTAACCTCCAGATAACGAGCCAATCAGATCAGGTCCATTTCAATGAAATATATACTAATTACTCTTAATCACTGCACCTGTCAGTGGATTTATTGTGTATGTGTATTTACATGTATGTATGTGTGTGTGTGTATGAATGCATCTTACATCATAAGCCCAGGAGAAGACAGAGCTGCGTTCAGTGCTCAATCCTGTTTCTGTGTAACTGTCAATCCCAGACCAAGCCCTGTTCGTCTCCACGGCAACCACTGACGGACACACCGATCTCACAGAAACAAAGCAAGAATAACCAGAATTAGCCAGAGAGACTGACAGAGAGTGAGAGAAAGAGAGAAAGAGAGAAAGAGAGAGAGAGAGAGAGAGAGAGAGAGAATGAGGGGACCAAGAGCAAACAGACAGTTCAGTCAGACAACTGTGTGTTTACCTGTTACAGTTGGAAGCAGCTTGTTGCAGTGGCCCTGACTGGAGTGTGCACTCTGCCTCTACGTCCTCAGGTGGGGGGTGTTGATCAAGAGCAGTGTGTGAAACCCCACGACTAAACACACACACAAACACACACACAGCAGCTGTGTGCTTACAATAGTGTAACAGGAGTGATAACTTTCACAGTTTAATATTCTACATTCTGCTTTTAAAAAGAAGCATCAGTGGGGTTAAAGCGAGTAAATACCACACATCTGTAAGTCCTGGTATTAAACACTGAGATGTAAGAGTTCATATTAAACCCTGAGATGACAGAGCTGATTTTAAACCCTGAGATGATTGAATTGATATTAAACCCTGAGATGACAGAGCTGATATTAAACCCTGAGATGACAGAGCTGATATTAAACCCTGAGATGACAGAGCTGATATTAAACCCTGAGATGATGTTAACATTAAAGCCGAAGGTAATAGAGCTGATATCAACTACTTACATGTGCAGGTTCTGCTTCACAGATCTGCGGTTGTATCTGGAGATCATCCTCTCCTCCTTCTCCTCCTCCTGGCGGTGTGTCTATGAGCTCTGCCCGCGGCCGCTTCTCCTCCTCCGGCCGCAGCTCCTGCATCCTCTCCGCCTTTACATCACTGAGAACTGAATAATAAACTGCGATATTGTGATGATCAGAGCTGTGATATTGTGATGTGGTCCCGATCAGCAGAAACAGCTTCACTATGATGCTCAATCTCTTTCAACTGGCTCTCTGTTCGTCTGATGTTCGGAGGGTCAGGTTTCCTCGCGCTTGCTCTACTGCGGTGTGTTTCGCTTCATTATACATTCAGGAAATAAAATCAATTTCATTAATATTTATTTTATAACCGAGAGAGAGAGAGAGGAAGAGAGAATAATCATTAAATGCTAGCCGCGTTTACATAACACTGAGCGGATTGGCTTAACAACACTGTCATGGATACACAACACTTCCGGTGCAAAGAACTATGGGACATGTAGTGTGTGTGTGCGCGTGCGGGCGCGCGTTTGGAGGAAAGGTCGCTTGTTTACTCTAGGTAAAATAACAAATAATACACCAAGTAGCCTCCTTTTCAGTGTCCGAACCGCTGTGTCCTTTATTAGGGTCACGGGGAGGCCAGAGTCTATCTCAACCTTCTCTGGGCAAAGACGGGGTACACCCTGAACAGCCTGCGAGTCCACAGCAGGGCTAACACATTCACACCTAGGGGCAATTTAGAATAGCCAATTAGCCTAAAGTGCATGCTGAGGTAATGATTGCTCCTTTATCTGTGACATGTAACCCCATAAGTGTTTTTTTTTTAGGGAGTCATATTTTTATGTTTTACATATAAGGCACATCGTGATGCCTTCTCTTTAACTCAGTGTTGCTTATTTCTGATCAGGCATCAGTGCTGTTCATTCTTTGGCTTTTCTATAAGCAAATCCCATTTGACCTATGCAGGTATTTATTTCATAACTGCAAATCAATTACACAACTGTTTCCTCTATTTATTGGGGGGGAAATGTTTGTGTGTGTGTATATAGGACTGTGGGAAGAAACGAGAAAACTGCAGCACCCAGGCAACACAGGAAGAACATGAAGACTCCTCGCAGAAACACCCTCACTGATCCTGGGACTTGAACCCATTGTCTGTGAGGCAGATGTGCTAACCACTATGCCACCATGCTACCCCCTGTAAATTCTTTCTAACCAATTGAGACTTTAAGTACACCGTTAAATTAAATAATAAAAAAATATGACCTCTATTTTTAAGACTGCAAACTTTCACATTAAGTGCCAGTTATCACACACACACACACAAATGCAAGCTGCATTTCAAAAGAAATAGATAAAACACCTAACCGTGAACCAGTAGTTTATTAAGAAAACATTGAGCGTGTTAGCTCCAGGTGCGAGTAATATTCAGGTGCTGTAGGTGTTCAGATATGAAGGTGTGCTTGGGGAAGTTGGACTGTCGGGCACTGCGGATATTCTCCCAGGTTTGCATGCGGCGAGAGTGGGCGTGGCCTCTGTCTTGTTCGACACTTAGGTAAGGTCGACTGAGCCAGTACTCATTCTGAGCCTCACGTTCCAGATGTTCCACCATGTTCCGCTGCATCTGCCATGTGACTTGGCGTGGTCTGCGCCATTTCCCAATCCACTGCCGGCCTGGAATTCCTTTCCGCATGAGAGCCAGAGTCAGGAACATCCTGAACACAGTGAGGGTACAGAGCAGAAAAACCTCACTCACTCTGTCTTCATCACACAAGACCCAGCAAAAAAAGAGAAGCAATAAAACAATTAGAAGCAGACTATTGAAAACGTGTGGAGCTCCTGGGGGTGGGTGGGGGGAGGCTGTTTTCAGGGCAAGAAAACATTCAATAGAAGCCTTTTTTTGGGACAAACTGCAGCTTTAAAATAAGATCTGTCAAATTTAATTTCTCATACTTACTGTACAGATTATGGGGTTCAGATTAGTAACATTGTAAGACTGTTTTTAGGAGATTCCGTGTATCTTAGATATAAATGCAAGTCTGTTGGACTTTTTACACTCGAGTCTACTGGCTCACCAGTTAGGTGCTTACCCTGGTTTCCATAGTGTGAAGCGACTAGGAGTTCAACTCCTCCTGGATGGGACGCTAGTCCATCGTAGGTTACCTTGCCAGTAATTTTTAGTGGTACCCACTTATGCTGCTGGGTGGACAGTGGCCCGCTTGTAGTTAAGACCCAGCCCAAGGGTCTTAGCACAGTGGGGATCTAACAGGGATTCAAACCAATGACCTCTTGATCATGAGCCCAACAATATACACTTATACATATTCACTGCTGAGCAAATTATGGACAGAAAATTCAGAACTGTCTCACTGAACACAGTACCTCAGAAATCTATTTATCCAAGCTCATGGATGTAAAAACTGCAGAATAAATTTTATTCGCAGGCTTTCACTATACTCACTTTATTTTTATTGGAAACTTAGTACTGCGTCCTTTATTGACACACAACCCCATTACAATACTGTACTCTATTTTATTTCTATTTACTGAAATTAGTACCTAGTAACTTAAAAGGTGTGTGTGTGGGTGTGTGTGTGCATTCGTTTGTCTGAGCCTTAATTATAAACTTTATTGAATTATTTCACTGCAATATTTAAATTCACAAAGCAACAGAACAAAATCATCCACTCATTTAACAGAAGAAAATAATTGTAGGATATTATATATATTGTCATTCAACTTTTTAAATAATGTGTCACCTTCATCACTATCATTTAAAAATAACAAGCACGGTAATATTTATACAAAAAATACCCCAGTAAGACAAAAAACACAAAATAAGATGATTAAAATGTTACACACCTTCTTTAAATTGATACGCTTTCTGTTTTATGGATTTAGCCTTCTACTATTTAAACAGCGCACATTAGAATCCTCCACAACCCAAATACTTTCCCACAATGCATCGCGCCTTGCGCAGACGTCAGTGCGGATCATTAGCGCGCACGCGGTGAGGAGGTGCAGTGCAATTACAGCTCACTGCGGTTCCCTTACACAGCTACTGAAGAAACACTGAATAAACACCATGACAGCCCGAAAATCCGGCTCGCGAATAGAGACAGAAATAGAGAGATGTCGCTCAGAGGGACAGTGGGATAAAATTCCCGAGCTCGTGCGGCAGCTTTCTGCTAAACTCATTTCAACCGGTATGTGATTTCTGTCTGGTATTAGCATGTTAGCATCATGTAATGTTAGGAGTTTATGTAAATGCATAATAACCTTCGTTTCTGATTTTCTTTTGAAAGCAACATATCTAGCTGAAAATTAGCTTCAATAAATCATCTGGGATGTTTGTCATTAATATATAACACATTTAGAAGCTCTTAGCTCATTCAAAACACAGCTAAGGGAGTTCTACAGTAACAGTACTTCCTGTTTAATGACGTCAGGTTATGGTAGTAAGATTGACTGAACACCCTGTAGTTTCTGGAGTAGAGGTTGAGGTGTGATGTTTAATGGAAAATTATAGCTTAAGTCATTATCTGTGTGTGTGTGTGTGTGTGTGTGTGTGTGTGTGTGTGTGTGTGTGTATATGCTATATATCCGCTGTTCTTCTGTGCAACACAAACCCCCCACCTCCCCCAAAAAAACCCCCCAACACA
>JBCNYG010000020.1:14392703-14405159 GCA_039654305.1 Porochilus rendahli
GTATATATATAATTTAATGTGTACACTCCAACCCACACAGACACACTCGCATTGTGTTTACCAGTGAGTTGTTCCTCTGTGAGTTGATCAGCCTGATCAAGGCACAGAAAGACATACAATCAGGTGGTAAGACAGCTATTACTTGCTAATTCCATGTAAATGTAATAAATTCCATATAAATGTAATAAATATGATTATTATATCCACACCAACTGAAGATGAGCAATCATGCCTTCTATATTAGCTTATGTATACGGCATGTACAGAAAGACAAAATGCTGGAGCACATTGCTGAACCTACTCAACTCAGAAACAAAAGTTTTATTTAAAATATGTAAATAAAAAAGCAACATAACTTGGAGTGAAAGTATTTGATGCTAAGAATATATATTCTTCTAGTTTTCTGTATTGATGAAGTGAATTTTACTTTAAAATAAAATTATAATAATGTTACATTTCCAGTGGATGTGGATATAATAAAACAGTTCATCCATTCACTCTCAATGTATAAGTCTGATAGGCTAAGAGCCTAGTCAGCTATCAGGTCGTGTACAACTCAGTTTTGAGAAATAACGGTAAAATATTTAAATAATAGATATGGAAGAATAAAATATAAAATTGTAATAAATATTAAAGTGTTTTTTGTGGGAGATGTGTGAGAGTTGTTTCAGTGTGTTCCCCTGAACTGGGTGAATTTTGCACACCGCACTTAATTACACAATCAGAAACGCGTGAAAAAATCGTATAGTTAATATTAGCACCCACTCTGGACTAAAATCCGTTCACCTAGCTGTGTTTAAAAACCTGGACCCCTGACCCTTGCCAGCTGTCTAATGTTAGGCCATTTTTCCCTTCTCTGTTATTTCTGTCTGTCTTTCTCTATCCACAAAATCAGTCTCTGAAAATCACTTTTTCTTCATGCAAACCTTTACATTATGGAATTGGATGTCAGTCAGGTCTGCCACCAGTCTTTTGGCCTTTGGTTGGTTGGCCCACACCTCTGATTTTTTCATCTCTGCCTTCTTCAAGGCTTCACCTCCACCTGTTTCCATTCTCCCTGCTGTCTTCTGTTCCACTCCCCCACTTTTCCTCCCCATCATCCTTTTGTTCTCCTCCATCAGTCCGTGTTGCAGGTTGTCCAGGTAGTGTGCGGTGAAGGTGGTGTGTCGGCGGAGGAGTGAGACATCAGCATGAACCCTCTGCAGTCCAATTTTCAGATCATGGAGCTCCTTCATCAGCCTTGCGGAGCTCATCTCCACCATCCTCTTCATTAAAGTGATGATGCTGCGCTCCTGCTGCTTTATCAGCTCTGCATAAAAACATTGTTGCTGCTTCAACAGTTCCAACACTATGCACACTGGGTCCTGGCTGGCCACACACACACGCTGAGGCACCATCACTCTGGCTCTGAAGCTCCCAGTGTGTTTGTGTGTGTGTGTTGTGAGTGTGGCAGATCTGCTTCATGGTTTTCAACATGTCACTGTTAACACTGTGCTAATGTTACACACCAGAGATCATTTCACTGATTGCTGGGTTGTGGGGGAGCACTAGTTCCGGAGATATTGAGCCTCCAAAAAGGGGGTGTGGCCCCATATTTACTGTGAAAACGAGTGTTACAATGAAACATCTAAAGTTTGTTGGGTAATAACTTTTGAACTGTTCACACTGTCACAACAATGCTGGGTCATCAGTTTTTGCATGTTTGCTTCTGTAGCAGAACAAGTATCTGTTGTAGGTAATTAAATCTGGAGATATAGAGAGCCACAAGTGCTACCGAGGACAAATGCGCATTCCAGGAAGCCATATTTGGCATGCCATAATTCTGCAGATATGTTACATACAAAGCCCTCCTTCTAGATACAGAGATTTATTATATCAAACAATGATGTGTGAAAAGTTGAACCATTTACTGTTAACAGATCAAAAGTTATTAGTTGTCAAACTTTGGATGTTTCATTGTAGCACTCATGGCCATGGCCAGTGGGGACCTTTCTCTAAAATTTGGTGATTTGGCACAGAATTACCCAGGATTGAGTGGCTTGGCAAATGAATGAATGGATGAATGAATGAATTAATGAATGAATGAGTAAATGAAAGAGTGAATTAATGTTAGATGTTTGATGATTGTTAAGGCCCCATATTATCACTATTTTACAATAATTTATTAGAAGAAAGTGAAGGTGCTGAATCAGAGCATCTCTGAGTTTTCGATCTCACAATTCCTCCATGGCTGATCTAATATATGGGGAGGTACTTTTTTATTCTGTTGTTATAATGTGTTGTTAATAATATGGTTCATTCTCCTACATCTTAATTAAAATGAAAAATGTCACGGGAGAAACATGCTTTATGGATAAGCAGTTTCTAAAACACTGTACCATAACACGTAATTTTATTGTACAGTACAGGTGACATTTATTGAATGAACCCTTTATTTGACAAAAATAAAGTAGAGAGCAGAGAAGATTAAGTTGTTGAGAGCAGAAGTATTTCAAATACCTCTGCTCTCAACTGCAGTTCTCGCTACAGTTTGCCTACCATCCAAACAGATTGACGGAGGATGCCATCTCCCACATCATACACACCACCATCACCCTCAGCACTGGAGTCCCACAAGGATGTGTGTTGAGCCCCCTGCTGTACACTCTCTACACTTCTATAACTATATGTTGTTTGTATATTTATTAGTATATATTTTTACATATTTGCACATTGTTATTTATTCATTCATTCATTTTCTGAAGCGCTTATTCCTAATTAGGGTCGTGGGGAGGCTATTTATTTTCATATATTATTTATTTGCCCCCCAGTGCAGCTAACTGGGTTATCAAATGCCCCTCACTGTCTATGGTGAGTGGCATGAAGAAGAACCATTGCTGATTTTCATCAAGAGTAGGCTGCATAGCCGTCAGCGTGTTTCTGCCCTGTGAAGGCCTGGCGAGCTGTCCATGGTATACTCTGCCCTCGCCCAGAGTCGGCTGAGATGGGTGCCAGCCTCCCCACAACCCTAATTAGGAATAAGCGCTTCAGAAAATGAATGAATGAATGAATGATTTATTTGCATATAATGTTGGCACATTGTGATTTCAATATCCTAAATTCACAAGGCAACATTTTCAAATGTTGCAACTGTCACGTTTTGCTGCTGCTATTTGTAAATGATTTATTTCTTGCTGGTTAGATTCACGTGCTGTATATTTTAATATATAGTTTTGGAACACTCATATATATTTTTCAGTATATTTTGGGTTACTCAAGCTTTATTCCCATACTACTTTTTGTTAAATATACGCACAGTCTGAGGTGTGATTCAGAATACTATTTCACTGCAGGTTGTACGTGTATAACTGTGCATGTCACAACTAAAATTACTGAATCTTGAATCTACTGTACTGCGCTAAGCGGCTGGCGAGTGACGTCATCAATACGCGACAGCGCTTGATTAGCATGATAGCGACCAAGGTTTAGCCAGGATTAGCAACAGTATGGCGTTATTTCCTGCATTTGGAGGATTGCCAGATGATCATGTCTCTAAAACCACAGGTGAGTTTATTCATTTGAATGAATTTTATTTTAACTTTAATATGAACGATAAGCATTACTAAACCACCACCATGTAGCTAACGCTAATGTTATCGTTGGTGCCAACGGTAACGCTGCCTAAACACAGCTTTCTGTTTATCGTTAAGTTTATCTTATTTATTATAAATCTGAAAGTTTAAATTTATGTTTGTGTTGCGAGACTTAGTCATAATGTCTTTAATCTTCACTCTACGATAGTAAAGCATTGTTTACTATTATTTCAACAGTAATTGAGTGTCACAGTTGTATCACTGATTTAAATAGAAGTTATGCAGTGAACACGTGAGTGTTGGAGTTACACCATAACTGTTGAACCTGTTTCCACAACTGTTTGTTATGTGTAGTTTAGTCACGATTTATTGTGATTCTAATTTACCCCACAATGCTGTTGAAGAGTGGTGGTGTAGTGGTTAAGGCGATGGGTTACTGATCCAAAGGTCAGTGGTTCAAACCCCTCTATCACCACTCTTGGACCCTTGAGCGAGGCCCTTAACCCTCAATTGCTCAGTTGTATAAAAATGATAATTGTAAGTTGCTCTGGATAAGACCGTCTTCCAAATGCTGTAAGTGTAAGAGTTCTGGATTGTGATTAGTCAGAAGGTGTTGATTAGTTTTCTGTAGCGTGTTTATGTAGCATGAATGGAAGGAGTTCCTAATGGTGACCTTGTCCACTTCTTATTTGCTTTTTTCCTCTCTCCCCTTTCTCTGTTCCTTCTTTGATGTTCTTCCAGTTTTTATTAAAATTGTCTCTTTTAGGTTTGTTAATGTGTCATTTTCTGTGTGTTTGCAGATTTAGAATGGCTCAGTAATCACAGTTTTCACAGTGTAGATGCTGTGTCGCTACACCAACGCATCATCCAGAGGGACCCTACAGAGATACACACTTCATGCCACACCAGGTTCTCTCACTCATTCACTTACTCTCTCTCTCTCTCTCTCTCTCTCTCTCTCTCACACACACACATTAAGGGAGAGAGATTATGAGATGATTAGTGTAAACCTAATGAGGACAGTAAAATATATAGTTATGCTAACCAGGAAATTGAATAAGGAAGGAGACTTGTACACATTAACACAGACATATAGAGGGGTTCAAGCTTATTTAATGGTTTTGCAGTGAGCAGAAATCCGATCACCATGATGATGACACCAAATCCAAAAAAAGAAGGAAAGAAAAGAAGAAAAAGAGGAAGAAGCAGAAAAAGCAGAGCAGAGACAATTCAGAGAGCAGCGACTCGGACACAGTGTACCCCAGTGACCTACTCAAACAAGAATTGGAACCAGCACAGAGGTATGAGGCTTTAGAAAACTATGGGGACTTGGGGGAATTAGAAGAACTGAAAATAAAAACTAGGAAAAGATGGACAACTTGGTGAGCTAACTGTGGAAAGGAGACCAGTTGGACTTCGAACTACAGGAAAGTGGGAGACTAAAGCACCGCTTCTTTCCCACCAACACGTACCAGTGGCTAGTTTTGGAATGATGAAAAAAGACTCATTGGTAGAGGTTGAGGGATTGAGAAAACATACATTATGGAGCTAATGAAAATAAATGAATATTGAGTCACTTCGGGAGTAAGAGGAATCAGGGAAAGTAGAGGAAGTATAATTTTACTTTGTGTGTGTGTGTAGAAAGGAGGACTTGGATAATGTAGCTGGAATTTTGTGGCTTGATGATCTTCAGTGCCCCAGTGAGAAGCTGTTCTACATGGACAAGAAGTCTGACCACGCAAACTGGGAGTACAAATCACTGTACAGAGCTCACATTGCCAGGTAAGTCTCTTTGCCTCCCGGTCTGAGTGTTCTGTCTTCCTGCCTTTCTGTCTGTCTGCCTATCTGACACACAAAAAGATGTTTTCTCACTGCTTTAGAACCCATGTTATTAATGATGAGAACCCATTCTCTTCTGCTGTTAAATATGGGGTTCCACAGGTTTCCCTTGTGTGTATGTGCAGGTATAAGAGAAAGGGCTGTTCTACTCTGGGATTGGATAGCAGGACTCAGGGAGTGTGTTGGGAAGATGCCGGCCCGGACAGGAAGCGTAGAGAAAAGAAAGATGAGCGATATTTCTCCCCCTTCAACCGCCACCACTTCAGCTCTGAGGCTCCACCCACTCTCTCAGCCACTCCGAGTGATTCCACCCTATCTACTGACCCGGTTTCATTTATCCCTCTTCCACAATTTAAGGAGGAGTCTGATTCGAGTCCCCAAGCATGCACTAGTGCAGATCCGCTCAGAGTGTATGACTTGGCAACCTCACTGTGGAAGGAGGGCAAAGCTCAGCCCGAGGTTAAAGATCAGGTGCAGCCACCTCTGTCGAACTTATTAACGTCAAGAGTGGAAGAGTTTAATAGGAAACTGAGGGAGAATCCTACTGATGTAAACATGTGGCTGGAGTTCATACAGTTTCAGGTACAGAGAAACAGACATACAGTGAATTTAAGGCAGGAAGATGAATATATCAAAACACTGAACTGTGTGTGTGTGTGCGTGTGTGTGTATGTATATATATATATATAATATATAATATGTATGTGTATGTATGTCTGGGTGTGTGTTCAGGACGAGGTGGGCCGCTCCCTCTCGGGGCAGGGGGCGGATTCCGAGCGAGCTCTGTGGGACAGGAAGTTGAGTGTGGTGGAGCGTGCGCTGCAGTCAAACCCTGGCAGTGTGGAGCTGAAACTGCACAGACTCCGGTTGGGCAAGGGATTGTGGGATAGCGCAGAACAGCTGAAGGAATGGAAGAAGGTGGTGTTCATCCACCCAAACAGTCCCCCCTTGTGGAAGAGCTATATCCTGTTCACACAGAGCCAGTTCAGCACCTTTTCCATCCCTCTGGTGACCGGTGTATACAGAAAGTGTTTGAGCACACTTAGTGCTGTGCAGGACGGACAGCTGTTGTCACACCCACCACTGCCAGGGACAGAACCCCACCTGCTTGGTGAGGAATAATTAATCAGTAAACGGATTGATGATGTCATAATTGGTGTTGCAGGTGCTGTCCATTCTCACAAATTACACTTATAACAATATTACACTGTCTTTTCTTTTGTTGTTTTTTCCTTTCTGTGTGTTTCAGATGTGTTTGTGCATCAGTGCCACTTCCTGCGTCAGGCGGGTCACTCAGAAAAGGCTGTGTGTCTTTTCCAAGCTTTGATTGAGTTCAACTTCTTTAAACCGGACAATGTCAGAGACCTAACCACTAAACAGCAGGTACACACACACACACACACACACACACTCTCTCTCTCTGTGTGTGCGTACATTATGATACAGTAAATACAGACAGAAAAAACATACACAATCCATCTGGGCCATCAGTAATGTATCTGTGTGCCTGTGTCTCTCTCTAGGTGGAGTTCTTTGAGACTTTCTGGGACAGTGGGGAGCCGAGGGTGGGGGAGGGTGGGGCCAGAGGATGGAGTGCCTGGATGAAGCAGCAGGAGAGAGGAGGATGGATACAAACACCTGATACAGGTGCACACACACACACACACTCTTCCCATGCACAAACACGGACCTGAAGCTGAACCCAGTGCATGTGTGTGTCATTGTTACAGAGGAGGATGATGAAGCTGATGATGATGATGATGAGATTAAAGATAAAACTCAGCCAAAGTGGAGAATCTGGCTAGATGTGGAGTCCTGGCGGGAAACCAACCACTGGTTACCATGGAGACCAGACAAAGCTAAGGGCCAATCAGAGGAGGACTGTGAGGATCCAGACAGACAGGTGTGTCAGTTTCTTAGTCTGTACTTGATCAAAATATACACACACACACACACAAACACACACACACCGCAAACAAGTCTATTGAGTCAGTCAGACAGCATTGTTGTGTGTTACCTGTGCAGGTGGTGTTTGATGATATCGGACCGTCGCTGATCCGAGTTGAGTTGCCAGAACTGCGTTTGCATCTCCTGCTGTCTTTCCTTCACTTACTGGGTGTGCCCATTGGCTCTGCCTCCTCTTCCTCCAGCCTTATTATGGATGACTCCACCCTCCTCGATGACTCCACCCTGTTGGGGGGTATTCTTGACCCTGAGAGACCTATGACCTCCCATGACCTTCCTGTGACAGGAGTCAGTCCTCTGGGTCACATGACCTCTGAGTGTGATTCCAAGAGGAAAAGAGTAGGGCTTTGTAAACAGGGGGAGGAGTTTGTCAGGAATGTTTTGGAGCAGACCCTCCCAATGTTGCCACCTCAGCACAGAACAGAAGTGACGCTCTGCTGGATGAAATATGAAAAACTTAAGGTCTGATATCCCTTGATCTCTCATATCTGATTTCTTAACTTTCATCACGTCTCATCACGTGTGTGTATTGCAGGTGTTGCAGTGTGTGCGGAGTGGCAGTAAGAAGTGTACTAGAGCACAGGGGAAGCGGAGTAAGCGTTTATTAAAACGTTTACTGAAGCAGCAGGAGAATCGTAGTGCTCTGTCTCTGTGGCGTGAATATGGACATGTTGAGTGGTTATTAGGAAATGTTGATGAAGCACGCAGAGTTTTTGACTCTGCCCTATCGTTGGGCGTGGTCTCTGGTCTACGGAACTCTACCCTCTGCAACCTCTGTCTGCTGTATGCACTATTAGAAATGGAACTCGTATGTCTGGGTAGGGCTGAGAATGTACAGAACACACCCATTCTGGCCACTTCCTCTCGGGCAGTGTACATCCTGACTAAATTAGCAGAGGGTGCCACCTACAGGCCTTTCACAGGAGAGGTCAGCGCTGTAGCCATACTAAAAGCACGTAAAATGTACGAACATGCCATATCAGAGAGCGGGAACTGTGATGAAGCCAGTGCTCTGATTGGCTGTTTTGGACTGTTCCAGTATTTGACAGTGGGGATCGATGCAGCCGATGTGGTGTTTACTCATGCCAGAGGAAACATGAGGTGTACACGGCAGTGCGAGGCTGTATGTGTCCTGCATGTGGCACTGTTACATTATCACTCAAGCATTAAGGCGTTTCCTCTGCGGCGTGTGAGGTCACCGTTGTATGACGCGCTCGCCTTATTGCCTAACAGCGCCCCCTTGTGGAGGCTCCACCTACAAGTTGACACCCGCTACTCCAATGCTGCAAACACTCGGCGGTTTCTACACGCCATCACCAAGGGCAACAACAGCGTCCTGCCTCAGTTGTTCACCTTAACAACCGAACAGCAGCGGAAGACACGGATAGACGCTGTGTTGAAGTAAGACACGGGTATATCCCAAACTACACACACTGTTCACTGTGTACATGACCCTGCCAAAAAAAAGTTGTGCATTCTTATATTATATTGTACTGCGTTTAGCTTTAATTACAGCATGTTGATTACAACTCGTCATGGTGTTGTTTCAGCAAACATCACATTTTATTCCATTCAGATTGGTTTATTTTTCACATTCCTGAATTGATAACAAGAAAATTGAACCCCTCCATAATGTCTTCTCACTCACATCCCAAAGACATTTAATAAGTTTAAGGTCAGGACTTGTGTGAAACCAGGACTTATGTGCCAGTTTATGTGTGAAAATGATTCCTCGTGCTTCCTGAATGAATCTTTCAGCCACAATTTTATATCCATGCCATAAGTAAAGAAGAAGTCCATTGATGGTAAACCTGGTCATTCAGTATTCAGTATCAGCAGATTTTGTTGTATTGCCACGTAATGTTGCTAAGCCTCGACCTGACCAACTGAATCAACAGTGATATGGTGATTGAAATTAAGGTTAAGATAGTTTAACGAGATTTTGGAGTATTTTTGGCTGGAGACTTTATCATGTCCTCTTATATAGAGTAGTATACTACACAAGTCTGATCTTATGATTTTATACAACATTTTATCTAAAAGTATTTTGTAAACTTGTGTGTGTTCAGAGCGGGTCTCCCTGCTGATTCTCTCCCTCTGTTCCCGGAAAGTGGACTTTGCAACCGTATCCGCTCACTGTTTGAGGCTGCTGTGGCAACGGAGCATGGCGCCCACTGCCCTCTGCTGTGGAGATGCTACCTCAACTTCATGGTGAAGATTGTTGTAGTTCCACTGTAGATAAATATGATAATGGGGATGTTGCTACTGCTGCTGATTGGGATAGGGATGGGGATGAAACTGATTATGACGATGATGATGTTTTCAGGTGTGTAACGGCGGTGTAGAGCGAGGGAGAGGAATCTTCTACAGAGCCTTACAGCATGTCCCCTGGGTGAAAGTAAGCTTTTCATGATCTCCAACTCACCTACATGTTAATAACATTAACTCTTCACACTGACGTGTGTGTGTGTGTGTGTGTGTGTGTGTGTGTGTGTGTGTAGGTTCTGTACATGGATGCTGTGAGCTTGTTCCCTGATCGTGTGCAGGAGTTCTTGGATCTGCTGATGGAGAAGGAGCTGAGAGTCCGAACCCCGATGGAGGAGCTGGACATCCTGCTGGAAGAATAAAGCAATAGAGACCTTCCCACAATGCACTTCACCTCCACATCACAGACTGTGTTTATTCATCAGATTATTTATATTTTATTGTTAAAAACTGTAGGAATTATTTTGTAATAATAATAAATGTTTGTGATTCTATGGAAAGTAAGTCTTTCTGTGTTCAGCTATTTGGTGCACTTTGTAGCACACTGACATACAGATCTGAATGAAAGATCATTGATAGAGTTGATCAGATTATCACCACCAGCCAGTCCACCTTGTGCGTATCTCAATTCACACACCCTATTGACTAGAATGTAGGACACATAAATATTGCTACATTCCTTTTATGGACACCAAAGTAATTTAAGAGTGGTGATGACGTCATACCTGTCATTATTCCACCAGATCATGAACACACCTGATAACATGGAGGTGTAAGACAGGGAAACAGACAGGTGTCACTGCCTCCATATTACTGTCTGCACTTTTTTATTTATTTCTGACTTACTGCTTTATTATTTTTTATTTTTGGCAATAAGTTTAGTTTATTAATTCCGTTTAATTTGTTCACTACATATCAAACCACTGTCTTTTCATAAGTAGACAGTTTGTATTTTATTAAATGTTATAAAAGAATAGCCTATTCGTTTTAACAGAAACAGATTCTAATATTAATCTTGGTTAGATTTGTGATTATTTTTCCGCGCGAGAGTTGAAGAACCAAACGGAGCGAAATCTCGCGAGAGTACCAGTGTGTTTCTGTATCTTAGCAACCGGAGTGTCAGTCATGGCGAATAATAAAGTTTCTGCAGGTAAGAACACAGCTCTAAAGTGGAGAAACTTTAAATATGTAATTATATGTATATGTATGTATATAAATGTATACATATGTATATATGTTATATATGTAAATATATAAGGTTTATACGGAGGTATACAAGGACTACGGGTACTGCTTTCTTTTTGCTAGCACGCGCAGGAGGTTGTTTCTGACCTCAAAATCCGACTATTTTCCTTTTAGTTCAGACCCGGTTCGGACCAAAGTCTCTTCAGAGTACCGGTACCGGTTATTGTGTATTAAGTAAACCAGTTCCGAAATACAGCTTCACAAACACAGTCATGACACCCATTTCTTTTAAAACTTCGAGAATACAGCCGCGCGCGCACGAGAGAGAGAAACACCTGTACATTACCCCAGCAGGCTTCCTTAGTTTTATACCATGGCCTAGTGGTTAGCACGTGCCCATCTCCGCAAACAGGCCCTGGGTTCGATTCAGTCTTGGGCAATTCTGTGTGGAGTTTGCATGCTGTCCCTGTGCGTGCATGGGTTTCCTCCGGGTACTCCGGATTTACTCCCACAGTCCAGAGACGTGCGCATTAGGATAATTGGCTGTTCCAGTTTGACCCCAGGTGTGAGTGTAATGATTGTGTCTGTGTGTTGCTCTGTGATGGTCTGGCAGGCTGTCAGTACCCCACTAAAAGAGACACCAGCGCCCCCTGTGACCCTGGTAGGAGTAAGCGGATCAGCAGATGACCGCGCTTAACGAACGATTTCCGGTGAGGTGTTGGTTATTCATTCATTAATTTTCTGAACCACCTAATCTTTAAAACTATTTTTTTTAAAAAACCTGGTGAATTAGGGTCCCAGGGAGGCTGGCACCCATCTCAGACGACTCTGGGCGAGGGCAGAGTACACCCTGTACAGCTCACCAGGCCATCACAGGTGTTGGTTATTAATTAAGTTATTATTATTATTTATATATTTATTGCATTTACAGAGCTGAAATGAAGCTCTGGTCTATTATTGAATGAACTGTCCTCAAGGTCCTACATGCAGCCCCGAGTTTACGCTCACAGTGCAGTCTAACTGACTGTCAATCACATTAAATTTCTTTTATAGTTCATTCATTTTCTAAGCTGTTTAATCCTAATTAGGCTCGAGGGAAGGCTGGCACCCATCTCAGCTGACTTTGGGCGAGTGCAGAGTACACCCTGGACAGCTCGCCAGGCCATCGCAGGGAAGAAACAAACTAACGGCAATGCAGCCTGCTCTTGATTAAAATCAGCAGTGGTTCTTTTACATTCCTCTCATAGACAGTGAGAGACACGACTGGCAATTGATAAGCCAGTTAGCTGCACTGGGGCACAGCAGTGACATCCCGCTGATAGTGGGACTTGAGCCCCTGACCTTGGGATCAGTAATCCAGCACGCTACCACTGGCCCACCACTTGTGCCTTAAATAATATTATAAAAAAAAGTTCAGATAAATTAACATGGAATATGCTCCCATGTCGACAACAATCAGAATAAATAATAATTTAATTTCCAAGGAAATGTTTTCAAATTGGGCAGTGGTGGCCTGGTGGTTAAGGTGCTGGATTACTGATCCCACGGTCGGGGGTTCAAGCCCCACTATCAGCGGGTTGTCACTGCTGTCCCACAGTGCAGCTAAATGGGTTATCCCGCCGGCCGCCGG
>JBCNYG010000020.1:14557886-14577504 GCA_039654305.1 Porochilus rendahli
GTGTGTGTGTGTGTGTGTGTGTGTGTGTGTGTGTGTGTGTGTGTGTGTGTGTGTGTGTGTGTGTGTGTGTGTGACCTGTGTAATGGTGGTGTACTGGGTCTCCCAGTCTTTCAGAGCCTCCTGAAGGTGCTGCTCCCACAGAGTCTGAATTGCTCTGATCTGCAGCTCATTGTGAGTCAGCAAGCGCCGCAGATCCTCTACACAAACACACACAATAACCTCAAAGATGAGACCCATGAGACTGTGGAATAGAACACAAGGAGAAGGGATCATGTCTTGCGTCCTCACTCGTCTCCTGATCAGATCGTCTCCCATTCTGGTCCAGTTTACTGAGCTTTAGCAACAGTTTAGCATTTTCAGCTTTCAATTCTTTAACCAGTCTCTCCGTCGGACCCTCGTTCACCACAGCCATGTTTTGGATCCTTTTGGCTCTGAAAGATTCATAAAATCTTTAAAGTAGTTCAATGTCCCATCTCTCTGTTTTCAGTTTCATCATTAATCACACACTGTTTCATCGCTCACTTACAGACAAACACAGATCTGCTTTTTAAACACAGTTGGCTAGCTGATGTCGCTAACAGAAGCTAGCAAACAGAGGGTGGGTAAGTTCAGTAACCTATTTCTGATCTACGTATGGGAATAAGACTGAAGAGAGTCAGGCCAGTGTTAAACACGAGACTAGATAATAACACTAAATGATAAAACTTATGATCGATTCATTAGACAAAATGACCACCAGAAATATCACGCAGTCTTATACCGACATAACGTATGTATGTGTGTGATGAAGACAGTGTATGAGCTATAAGAAAGTGTGTAAGTAGGATGAAGAGAAGGTACCGTTCAGCATAGCGCAGAGTGGAGAGGGACTCCTCATAGCAGACATCAGCTGGACTGAGAGTCGCAATCTGTACAGCGCAGATAGAGAGATAGACGAATAGAGAGAGAGAGAGAGAGAGAGACAGAGAGAGAGAGAGTTCAAACTGCAGAATGTATACAGATAATCTTTGAAATGTAAACAGTGATGTGATTTATGTGACCATGACAGTACGACTGTTCCCTCCCAACGCAGACTGCAGGAGTTTAGTGAGGATCGAATCTCTGTAGGGTATGTACACCGCTTTCTTTCCCAATGCCACTTCTGCTAGTGCACTACACAATTGACACACACACACTCAGAGGATGAGCATTAGTACATTGGAATTATCACACCATTCACTTCAAAGATTCTTTAACAAACATGTTCAACACTTGACAGAGCGTTTGTGGCACGGTGGTGTAGTGGTTAGCACGTCTCCCTCACAGCAGGAAGGGTTTGAGCTCTGGTTGGAGTCATGGGCTCGGGCCTATCTGTGTATAGTTTGTATGTTCTGTGTTGTTTTCCTCCAGGTACGCCGGTTTCCTCCCACATTCTAAAGGCACGCACATTAGCCCTAGGTGTAAGTGTAAATGGTTGTGTGTGATGGCCCTGTGATAGTCTGGCGAGCTGTTCTGGACCCAGCCTCCGTGAGACCCTAGCAGGATTAAGCGGTTTGATATGATTGCGTGTGCTTGACAGAGTAAAGTATACAGCGTGCACAGACCTGATCACGTTCCCCAGAGTGGTGAGACTGAGATTGATGGCTGTTCCCTCTTTAAGACGATCGACCTCTGACCCTGATGACCTCTGCCTTTCACTTCCTGCCAAGTCAACCAGGTTAATGTTGGACTGTTTTGTGACGCATTCCTCTGAGAAAATCTGTGGAATTAAATAAAAAAATCATTCCATTCCATCAAACCATTGCTAATTTAAATATATATGCTTTTTATTGTTTAATCTGCAATTGCATTATATAACACACACACGCACACACACACGCACACACACACACTCCCCTCTCTCCTACTTTCTGTACCTGTTTGAGCTCTATGATGATAAGCATGTGTGAGCGGCTGCTGTTGGCGTTCAGGTGTGTGGCAGCAGTGGTGCGTGTTCGAGTTCCTTGCTCCATAAGCTGCGCCATCTGTATAGCACCGTCACACGCAACCCTACGCAGACCCTCCACGTAAAATCCACGCTGCTGATCCTCACGCACACGCAGCCCACCAGCCGAACGACTCGATCTGGACAACAGATCAATCACCTACCCACCGCCCACACCCACACACACCTGTATCATCACAGGACGCCACTGTGTGATGATTTACAAATGTAGGTTTAGTGTACGATGCTAAGCCAGAGGTTGTAGAACTGTATTACTGCTCAGCTCAGCATTGATAAGCACAGTGTTCTAACCATAACAAAACTCAGAGACATGTGTGAGAAAGAACATGTGTGTGTAACTTATTTTTTTAATAATCATAGAAAGATGAAGTAACAGAAACTCATGGATAAAAAAAATTTAAATGATTGGTGACATCATATGACAGATAAAATTGTTATAAATCAAATGAATTGTGATTCAACAAACACTTTCCAAAGTCAGTACAATAGAAAAAATAATGTTACCTGTTCATTATAAATTTCTAACATGCTGAAGAAAACCTGGAGACAGACAACACCCTGATCAGTGTGTAATAACAATGTATAAAGCAATGTGAGGACACACACACACACACACACACACACACACACACACACACACACACACCTGACACTGGCATCTCTCCTGATTGGCTGTGATGTAGGTGAACAGTGAGTGACACAGGTTTGGGACGAGGCCCTTGTTGGCTCCGTATCCCATCATGGAGTAACTTTTCCCCGAACCTGTCTGACCATACGCCAGCAGTGTGGCATTGTACCCCTGTAGAGCATTACCCAGAATCCCCTGCCCAATTCCAGCAAACACACATGCCTTGGGGTAACACACACACACACACACACACACAAATAATTATAAAAATTATTGGTCAATCACTAATTATTGAATAATAATGAATCTGATGCAAAAAATATTTAAAACAAACAAACAAACAAACCACACACTGTAAATTAATAATGAATAGTGGTACATAAAATTAAAAATCAATAAAGAGGTATGAAATCTAAAATGAACTCAACTATTACACTCTCACTCACTCGTTTGCTAAATTGCTTAATAATTTTTAAGGTTGCAGGAACGCTGGAGTTTATCTCAGCCAATACTGGGCAATGGGAGTGTACACCCTGAACAGACCATCCCAGGGCCAATATACACACACAACCATTCACATTTACACAAAGGGGCAACTATGAAAGAGACAATGTGTCTAATGTGCATATTTTTGGACTGTGGGAGGGAACCAGAGTGATGTGAAAATATGACAATATGTGTGTGTGTGTGTGTGTGTGTAAGAGAGAGACCTGGTCAGCATAGCGCCCCCCCTCTCCCTGGGGCTCTAACAGTCCATCTGAGTTCTTTGTGAATCCGCTGTGAGACCAGAAGGTGAAGTGGAAGGTGAAGGTGCGACGTTGCTGAGTGCGAGGCTCCTCAATACTGACATTGTTACTACTCATAGTAATGATACACTGACTCCCAGCATCACGCTCTCTCTGTGTACACACACACACACACACACACACACACACACACACACACACACACACACACAGATACTAGCTTTCTTGAAATAAGAATTCCCCAAAAGTGATTCTGTATGCACAAGTTTACATCCTGTATTCATCACAAGATAAATCAATAGTCAGGAGTTTAGGAGCTATGTTTGGTCCTGTACAAGTTAGAGATAATATCTGTATGAGTAATACTGGGCTGCATTCAGAATCTCCACTTGGGATGTTCATTTATAAACCTCAGGCTGATATTTCTCTGTACAGACTTCGCACTTGGTTGGTTTATACACACAGGGGTGGCCCTGCAATATATATTGTGATAAATTAAAATAAAATTGAAACTGTAGAAATAAAAATTAGTGGATAAAAGAGTATGACAGGCATTGAAAATGTGAATAAATATAATAATAAAAAAAATAATTTACATATTTACAGTAGAATATAACTGGGATCAGTTTATAATCACACCATCCCTGTGTGTACTAATCATATTCATAGTAATGGTAGCTAAGCTAGTTCAAGTGACAAAATGCCACAGGACATAACACCACAATGTAAAAACTGGACACAATGCCATTATGTCTTGTGGCATTTTGTCCTGGAGCCATTACTATGTTAGACAGATTCAAAGTGCCACTGAAAACAATGGGCCAAGTGTTAACAACAAAATGGTTTGTAACTGAACTTAGTGTCAGCCTCTTTGTGAACTGATTTCAAATTTGGAGTGACGAGCCCTTAAAGTAAATGGTATGTGGGGGTGTAATCAAACTGCCATGCTGACAGGTCATGAGACAGAGTTTACTGGTAGCCTAGTTAATGAATGTTTATTGATAAAATGAAGTGATGTGTGTTTAAAGTTTGAGGATGTATTCACTGCAGTTAACAGTTATAACACTTTATAATGATCTCCAGTCATCTTTAGCAGTAACTCATGCAAAACACTTACATTTAGCTACTCTGATCTCATTCAGACATCAATCCAGTTACAGCAATTTCAGGGACAAACTAATAACAATTAAAACGATCATTTAATCTAGACAGGCACTCAGAGTGCAAGATTCCTACACCAGGCATAAATGGATAATGGTGATAAGTGCATTGATTATCCTGAAAAATCTGTCTAAGACTGCAGGTTTTTATAACATGGCATCGTTATAATGAAATGTTTACCTCTAGTGGGTGTCTGCTGAACATTTCACGTCCTGATAAACAAATAGGGATTTTGCTTCCTTCCAAAATTATGTTGAACAAATGGTTTGTTACTCGTACCACAACCTACTCAAGAATTTATTATTGTTTTAATTTTTTATTCAAATCTGTGCATCAATTTTGGAACTGTACTGCACACAAACAAACCAACACAAGTGAAAACATAACCTCCTGGCAGAGATAATGACTTTCTAACCATGTGATTGGTGTTTATCAGAAGACTAAGTAAAAGCAAAAATAAACAATACCAAAATATATTTCATTTCAATACACCACACACAGAATATTACAGTATGAAAATTAACAGTGAGCAACCTTCATAAAGGTGGCTGTGTTTAAACATCTTCACACCTAAAGATTACCAGCAACATAAACAGCAGCAGCTGACCTTATTGAACGGTCGGACTCGCACAGCCACTTTTACGCAGTCTTTTCCAGCCATGTCACTTACATTACTGAGAAAAGCAAGGAACTGAGAAAGTGTAACATGAGTTGGGACAGCTGATCACTTTCTCTCAGTCATGAATTAGTAACACGCCCACATCAGTGTGCACTGCATTGAAAATAAACACCCCTCAGGTCAGGTCCACACACTGCTGCTTGGTTTACACCAATGAATGTGCATAAAGAGGGGTACCAACACTTTATGCAGACAGATGGGGTACAGTCAGTAATTTGACACCTTTCAACTCAACCCACTGCAAGAAGAGCAGTCCAGGAGGTGGAGTCAGAGCTTTCCAGACCCTGCCCATGACAAGTGCAGAATTAACTGCTTGCTGAAGAAACAAATGAGTCTGCAGTACTCAGGCAAGAGTGTATAAAGAAAAAAGGAACACTGTGTAACATTTTGTAAGACTTATCCCAAGAAATTAAGCATGTAATAAAAAAAAAACTTTTCTTAGTTTTCAATGATCAAAACAAGTCATTGAGCCTTAATTATCAGAACCTTAGAATAAACAGATGATCTACATAGGAAATGGGTCCCCTCTAGTGAAGGCCGTCATCTTGCACTGCCATGTTTCTATAGTAACCCAGAAACAAGTGTTCAAAGGGGAGAGGTCAGGGATGAAATTTCAGTTGGTTGTAATCTGCAACTTCGCCACTAGATGTCATTAGACCTTTTAACGATTAACCACTGAAAAAATGACTCACAGAGCAGCAGGAATAAATATCGCCCTATAGCGGCCAAGTCTACAGATTATAAAGATTAACAATCAAACAGAAATACAGCTTGCATATGGTTTAATTTGTTACATCAGAAATATATAACATCAATATAAAATATTACCAATAAAAATACTGAAACAGGATGTGATTCTTTACAGTAAAGCTGTAGATAAAATATTGCAAACAAAGTAATGGAAATGAATATCCACATTATTAT
This sequence comes from Porochilus rendahli, assembly GCA_039654305.1. NCBI lineage: Eukaryota > Metazoa > Chordata > Actinopteri > Siluriformes > Plotosidae > Porochilus > Porochilus rendahli. The sequence goes on from JBCNYG010000020.1 coordinate 14,564,009, forward strand.
TATCAAATAGAGCTGAAAAGGAATTACAACACGCAGTAAAAATGTCTGATCTAAGGATTGATATAACAATTATGTGGTGATGAAGATTAAGGAGCATAAAGGATTCAGACATCCACCAGAAGCCTTCTGATCAGAGCACACTTGATGTGGGCTGTGTCCTCCTCAGTGCATTTCAGGAAAACTTTAATATCATGCTAACAGAACAGTGCTGTAACCCATGTGACTGATCAAATAAAGTGAGATCTCCCTGAGTGTGACATACACTACAAAGAGGAAAATCCTAAAAACAAGAAATAAGGAGTAACAAACTCATACACAGGTATCAAATTTTATTCAGAACATCCCTAAAAGACTATTTACATTTGTAGAAATGCACATTTTTAAAACTTAAGACTTCTGAATCCTTTGGCTTCCCTCTCTGCTCTGTACTGTAAACAACACTAATTCATTTAGTTATTTATTTAATACAAAATTAAATCTCCCAAATTAAATCTCTGTTTATTTGTTCACTTCAAAAATCACTTCCTCAGTTTAAAAACAGCAGGCAGCAAAAGGTCCTTGGAAAAATCAGGATGCGAGGGGAAGTTGGCGTGTTTACTGTACAGGCACATCCTCGCGAAGCTCAGGAGGAAATACAACCAGGGTACTGGTGTGATCAGTGTTAAAATTTCTTCCTGCGTGTTACTGGTTTGGGGAAAATGGACTCCATCATGTGTCTCCGGCGCAGGTTCATCTTCGGCGCAGCGGCCTCTTGGCTCTCGGGCTTCCTGCGCTGTGGCGGTTGTGCTGGACATGCCGGAGGAGACAGGAGGTTGACCATCATGGATTCAGGCTCCGCTCTTGCTCTGGTAAGGACCAGAGTGAAAAATTTAAATATAAATGTGTTGGAGTTGAATAAAGAGGTTAAGTGAAAGATGGATTGATGGATGTACCTTGTCGTTCTCTTTTTCCTTGTTTTAACCTCTGGTTCAGCTTCCAGTGCAGCATCATCCGATGAAATCTTTTCCTTCATAAAAAACCCAGGGAGTGTTTAAAATTTCCTCTTACAGTCAATAAAAAGCTGTTCTCTTTAATCAAGGGATCATCGTTCGCTTACTACACCACTGCACAGAGTTCTGGATTGAGATTGGTCAGAATGTGATGCTTGATGTTATATAACAGCAGCTCTGATAGAAGTGTAGGTTTATATTAAAGCACTCGTTCTAATAGGTTTCTATAGTATCAGATTAGTATGTAATCGATTATACTGTGTAGTTTATGGAAGGCATCTCCAGTGTCAGTTCTGTGAAACTGAGTGATTGTGATTGCTGGTGGTTCTCACCTCGAGCGGGTTCTCAAGTACAGCAGTCCTCTGTCTTGTCAGAGTCACAGGACGAGGCACATCGATCACTGGGATGTCTTTTTTCTTCCCTGTACAAGAGGAAACAATAATAACAATAATAGTAATAATAATAATAATAATAACAATAATAATAATAACTTCTGTTATAAAAAGTGAAATTTCGGCATGTAAAGACAGCAAACACGCACCTCTCGTTCTCGGACCACTAGGTGTGACGTCACTAACAGGTGAGGTATCAGGTTCTGGTGCTTTGCTGGCTCTGGTTCTTCTAACAGACGGAGCAGGTTTCTCGCTCTGCTCCTGCTGTTCAGTAAAAACTTCTGGCTCTGAGGCCTCAACGTTCTGCTCCTCCTGTTCTGCAGATGGAACTGCAGATCTGGTCCGCCGCTTGGCGCGCACAATCTCCGTGACCACTTCACTCATTCTAACGTCTTCGTCATGCAGTCTCTCCAGTGCGCTCTCCAACAGATTGCTGGATTCCAGGTTCTCTGGTTTCTCAAGCTCCTCTCGGTGGTTCCAGTGTTGACTTCTTGTCAGTCGTCTGGAAACATTCTGAAGCTGAGTGCTGTCCACAATGTTATTCTCATGGTTTGTCTTTTCCTCAGTTGTGCTTCTGGTTTTCCGTCTGCTTCTTGGTGGTGTGACTAAAGACATGCTATGGACATCTGAAGCCACCTGGAAGTTCTCCAGGGTTAAGCTTAGCCTCCTGCTTGATTGACGAGTCACCCTACTGGGACTAGCTTCAGCATTAGCGCGATTCTCCACAGAATTCTCCTCAGGGATTGGCTCTGGCACCATGAATGTTGCTGTTTTTCTCATCTTTCTTGCACTCTGGTGTTCAACAAGTGATGTTTCTTCCACTTGCTGGACGTCTTCACCATCATTTACACTTGAACTCCTTGTTTTGCGAGATCCTCTACTGGGCGAAGCTCTCTGTGGAGTCTTATGTACAGGAGTTGCTTTTGTTGACGAAACCTCCATGACTTCATGATTCATTTTTCTTGTGCTTCTCCTTGGTGTGATAACAACTTCAGACTCCAGTAGTTGCTTGCTGCTCCTTGTGACGCGTCTCGGTGTAGAAGGTGCTTTCGAATCAGCTTGCTCCTCTTCAGAAGCATCTTTCTCTGAATCCATGGTTAGTGGATATGTGACAGTCTTCCTTCCTCTTCTTGCGGGGCTTTTCTGTACTTCCTTCAACTGAGGTGTGGCCTCAACAGAGTCCTTAATCTTGACATCTTTCTCCTCAGCTCCATAAGCATCAGGAACATGATGCTCAGGTACAGGAACTACCTCACTAGATTTTACACCATCGCGTTCATCAGAAATGTCTTCAATATGGACCAAACCATCCTCCTTAACCTCAGCGATGCCTAAATATTCTTCCTGACCGCTGGCATATGCATTAATAGCATCCAGTGTCTCAGGTTCCTTCACAAGCTCCTCTGCATGTTCCTCTGTTTTCTCCTCGTGTTCCTCCACTGTTTGAGCTTCACTACCATGGTCCCTGTCTGTATTTAGCTCCATTTTCTCTTCTGTTTGAGATTCATCTGCTTCTCTATCAGGTTGAGCTTCTTTAAGTGTTTCAGGTTCTGCCACTGCTGCAGACTTCAACTGTGTATAAACTACTTCAGCTGGTTCATCATGTCCATCTTCCATGTTTGGTTCAGATTCAGTTATTTCCTGTTCCATCTGAACCTCCTTTATTGGCTCATTAAGTTCTACAACATCTGGCACAGCTCTTTCTGAATGTAACTGCTGAACTGTTAACATTTCCCTGACAGGTTCTAAAACAGCGTTCTCCATGTTAAGATCGTCCCGGACACTCGGATCTTCCATATCTCCAGTGTGCTCTGTGTCCCCCTGCAGAGTCAGAGGGTTCTCAGCATCCATTTCTAGAGCGTTTGGTTCTTCATCATCTGCGTCCAGCACAAGAGAGAAGTTATTGGAGCTGACGGGAAGTGTGACCTCGGGCAGCTCGGCTCTGTGCAGAAGCTCCTGGTGCTCAGCTTCCAGCTCGATAGGAACAAGAAGAGTGGTGGAGGGCTTGAGTTCGGTGTAGCACACATCACTCTCATCATCAAGACCTGCAGGACTCAGGCCAACTACCACCACCTGACCTTCCTCCTCACAGCCATCAATCACCTTCTCAGTTCAAACAGATACACAAGGCCAGGAGTTAAAATTAATAAATTGGTAGAGCATATCCATTTAAACAAAATCTCAGAAGTTCAGGGTGAGGTTTTTCCCACCCCCAAACAATAATATGTGAAACAATAGAGACAAGAAAAATAAATAAAATGTAAAAAAAAAAAACAAGGGAATCTTTTTTTAAATAAACTATGGAAAAAAGCAGTCAAATAATTAATTTCAATAATAAATAAATAATAAATAATGGAGTGCTTGTATTAGAGCGCACGAGTGAGAGTCAGACCTTCAGCTGCGGGTCAGTGACGAGGGACAGTACAGCGGCAGCCTGCTCTTGGTAGAACCGATCTTCATGTTGGAAGTCCTGCAAGTAAAGGTGCTGCTGTGTCCCATTTCCTTTTACCTCCTCTATGATCTCCACCTCACTGCCTGAGTCTTCCTCCTTTTCATCTTCTGCCACCTGCTCATCCTCCTCAGTGCTGGAGAGTTCCTCGGTGTCGTTCAGACTGACTACAGCTAAGGGAACAAGGCTTTTGAATATTAAATATACATTTACATATATTAATTTAATAAACGCTAAAGAAACGCTCACATCGTGACTCAGAGGTTACAGCTTCAGATGAGGAGACAGATTTGTGTGCATCATCCTCAGCACTGGGATCTTTGCCATCTCCACACAGCTCACTGAGCAGGATCACAAATTATGTTAATACATAAAGCAGGAAAAAAAAAAATAATCATAATAAAAAAAATTGATGATTGGTTTGTGACACCTGGTGGTCTCTAAAGCCTCGTTCATATCGGTGTGGGAGTGTGGAGGCGAGAGGTCCCCGAATAACTGCCGCTCCACATAATCATCCAAATCTGAAAACAGGAATTCAAGTGAATCAAAATCCTAAATAACATACACTGTTTAAAACTAAACTGACTCAGTCCACCTCTCACCTGATATCTCCATTGCCTGGTGCTCATCTTTCAGCTCACAGCTATTAGACACAGGTATCTCACAGACTGGCTTATTATTAACAGCCAAAGGTTCATCTGATTCAAGTGAGTCAGACTTCTTGGGACTCTCTCTGATTGGTTGATCTACAGCAAACATGTCATTAGTGATTGGTGGTTGAGCTGGCTCAGATAATGTGATCTCCCTTTCTGTAATTGTCTCCGCAGACATTCCAGTGGTTCTGATTGGTTCACGGGCTGCCAAAATGACCTCATGATTCACCGAATCGTTCTGATTTGACTCCTCAAGTGAAGTATCTGGAACAACTGGTAAATTCTGCACTTCTCGATCTACTGTCGATTCCTCATCCTGTTTCTCGACGTTGTCTTTTGCATCTACAATAGTGTCCAGCTGTATCGCAAATTCAGAACCTTCCTCGTTGTTTGTCTTTTCCTCTGCCGCACTCAGCTCCTCAGAGAACAGTCTGTGTGATCCTGGATGCCTGACGATGACTTCATCTTCCTCCAACCTGTTGTGCGATAGCCATGAGGCTCTCATTACATCTGCTGGAGAAGGAGCATCATGGAATTCCAGGGTGGAATCTGATTGGACAGAGAGCATGCTTGTCTCATATCCCAGACTGGGCCTGCGCTCCAGTGTGGGTAGGATCTGCTTCAGTCCCTCAGGCTCTGGGTTCGCCTTTTGTTCTAATGAAGGGGACAGTGCTACACTTGCTTCTCTTTCATCGTCCTCTTCAAGAGAATTTTCATTCCACCCTTCGACTCCTCCCTCTGGAGGCAGGGGTGGGTGCTTCGGCTTGTTTATTTCACCAACTGCAGTGAGCTAAAGCAGAATAAAATCTCTTTACTTGTGAATTTGCCGATTAATAACGATTGTGTGTATATTCCTGTTTACACATAAACCAACATCACATGACCAGAGAGAGTGTGTGTTTTACCCCATTGCCCCAGTGTACAGAGGAACTCTTGGGCAGTTCTGGAGATTCATCTTCCTCTATGAAGGTGATGCGACTCTCTTTGGGGCGCAAGGGTGGCGTAGCTGATCGGGGAGGTGATGCAGTGGGTGTAGCTATAGGAGTGGGGCGGAGACTGCTCCGGAGGATGGATTGAGGGGTGAAGGAAGAGAAGACAGGACCAGACACAGCTAAAGCGCGAGCTCTCTGTCAAGAGTGGAAACATTACATCAAACTACTTACAAAAAAAAACTATATATACTAGAGAAACATAAGGATGTGTGTATATAGGAAGTGTGCACATATGAATATATGTACAGTGCAGTGTGTCCATGTATGTATAGTGTGTGTGTGTGTGTACAGGAAGTGTGTGCAGGTTTCTTCACCTTCACCACCTGAGGCGTGTGTAAGAGACTGAGCTCAGGAGCCCTGTTGATATGTCTGGGTGCTGTCCAGGAACTGACGGATTTGGATGGAGTTGTCTGAGTAAGAGACGATTCTGGAGACATGTTGGAGGATGGCTGCACAGCCAGATCAAACAGTCTAAAATAACATGTTAAAGATTTACAAAATTAAATATTAATAACATTTATCCAGTGAGCAAAATTACAGCAGAGTTGGAATAAAAATAAATAATTTAGAAACTTGTTTGTACAGAGCCACACACACACACACACACACACACACACAGAGAACATCCAGATAATTAACCACCTTCATGTAACAGGAGTGCGCAGGTGTTCAGAATGGAGATAAAAAAAAATAAGGAGTTTGCTGAATAAAATACTTTGATAAGAGACATGAATGAAAGAATGTTACGTGTGCAGTGATGTGAGAAAATGAGAGAAGTATAAGTGATTAGCTCACCTGGACATCCTCTTTGTCAGCATGTTCATCGGGGTTCCAATAAATGCATCAGGGACATGCAAGTTTGGAGGACTGGGACTGGATACCAAAACATCAGGAGTTTTTGGACTAAAAAATAAAACATGGTGGAACATGACTAACACATTACATAACAAAATTCACCTATCACAAATAAGGAATTACATGGGCAGAGCTTGGTTTTTTGACCGCTACTGACTGGTCAAACAACACACAACACCAATGAGCTATTTAATAATTAATTCCAAGTTCAGAGCCCAGAGTAATCAATCACAATGGCTATGGTTCATTTGTGGGCATGTTCTCACTCACACACCTTGTGACAGGGCAGGCTTCAGGTTTATCATCCTTCCCAATCCACACCTCCTCGATCTTTGTGAGAACGTTTTTAATAAACGCTGCTCTGCTCAAGACGTTAATGTTAGTGGAACGTTTTGCCACGGTGGATAAAGGCTGTGGCCTCGTAACTGAAACAGGAAGTAAAGTTCATTAAATTTCTCCCAGTTTATAATATATATAATAATTATGCATTTTAATTTCTAATGCACTTTTCAATAATTGCAAATCTTAAAGTGCTACACAGTAAACTCACATAAAAACAGCACAGCACATAAAATCAACAACAACAAAAAAAATTTACTGTAATTAAAATAAAGGTGTGAACTCGACTGTGTGATGGAAGTGTGTACCCTCTCTGAGGATGGCGGCTCTGTGTTGATAAGGTTTTGCACGTTCGATGGCCAGCTTTCTCTGAGCGCGTGGTAACACCTTTCCGTACTGGTTCATGATGGAGTTTCTCGTGTTTGATCGCTCCTTCATCTTGGGATCTCGATCACCCTGGAGACCATAGTGCCTCAGTTTACTGCAGTCACTTCACCATCCACACAAAATCACCACAATCCATAGTCATGTGGCCTACGACAGTCATGTGACTGACAGTCCATGACCAGGTGAACAAGGAAAACCTAATTTAATAACTGATATTGATTTTTAATAGCTGATTTAATTACACCACCATGTGTAAAAGACACACAGGTTGAATCTTTGTGTGTGGGAGTGTGATTTTTAGACTCACAGCCAGGTTGATTTTGAGTGTATGGTTGATCTGAAGTGCAGGAATGTAGTTGGCCTGCTGGAGATAGTGAACCATGAGGAGCTCTCTGTTCTGAAACCCTCCTGTTTCCTGCAAGAACCGCTCCAAACACTCCTACAAAAACACACACAGGACATCAGACAGATCTGCTCACATAGAAAGTGAAATATGTAGACAAGAGATAATGGAAAGGAGAGAGACACCCCCCCAATGTACCTGTTCAGAGGGTCTGAGGGGAAGTTTGAAGAGCTCTTTCATTAACCCTAACTCCTGGCACGTCTCATAGAAAAACCTGAGCAGCTCATCCATGCTGACTTTATTCACCTGTTGCCTTAGCAACGACCACGCCTCCACTATACACCTACAGGCACATACGGTTTGAGATAGAGTACACACATGAGAATTGTTGGAAGACCGTTCATTTTCAGCCTGAAAGAGCCTGGTGTGTGCATACCTGTTGTGCAGCAAAACAGACACACACAGCTTGGTAAGGGGAGTGGAGGTCATGGAGGGCTTCATCATGTGCAGGTAGTGCAGCGCTGCACTGTGTTTATTCTGGATCATCAGAGCCTGCAGAACCCGAGAGTGTTGCCATGCCCACACACACGAAGAGACCGATGGGTGGAGCAACAGGTCCAAAGAGTTCTGAGTGTGTGAATGTGTGAGAGAGAGAAAAAAAGAGAGACCACCTGTATATTTGGAGATATTTTGTTGACATGCAGAAGTTTTTGTTTTCCAATTGATTGGGTTTTTGAAGCATTTTGAGACATACATACATAACATACATACATATATACATACATACATACATAACAAGGAAAAAGAGAAGTGGGAAGTACCTCGTGGTCATGGTGATCGAGTAACCACAAGCCCTGTACGAGCTTTACCAGGCCAATGGGGATGGAGAACGCTGTGGGAAAAGATTCCACTGATGCTCCACTCTTATTAGGGAGAGAGTACATCACGTCCAGGAGAAGATAAATCACCTGAAGTGCACGGTTAAGATTAAACAACCCAATACACTCCCACCCATTCAGAGTTAGATCTAAACCACTACACACCTATGTTAATCTACAGTATCTACATTAATCACACACTATAACTCCTTTGAGTTCACTAATAAAACTCTACCACACTGAAGCTATTACCTCTGTATTTTTTTACACAGCCACATCTCGCTCTATAACTCCTTTATGGAGTGGAACCTCCATAACCATACTTAATAATTATGTGCACAGTTACAGTGACTCAGAACAGAAGCTACACTGACTTCAAACATGACATGGTAGTGATAAAGCTAAAGGAGGATACAATAGCATGTTTGGTCGATTCTTCAACATTCTCCAGAAGGTACAAGTCCAATAGGGCCTGAATAAAAAAATCAGACAAATAAAAACACGTCATCATATAAAAATATTTTCCACCTGATTTCTAAATGAACTACTCCACTATGTAATGCATACTTTACTTTATTCCCCACAGAATACCCAGAGCTGTCCTAGAGTCACTGCTGTACAGGTAAGCGTTAACAGGAAATCATCTCTGCTATACAGTTCTTAACAGGGAATTTATTCATATCTGATCAGAGGTTTAAAGACCAGCAGCACAGTTTCTGTAATATAAGTGATTACATGTAGTGATGGTGGAGGGTACTGCCCGGTCCCACCCTCATCTCTCCTCCACAGCTCTGAGAGGCGCTCCCCACACTGCGCCACCAATCCGTCAATCATCAGACAGTCAGCATTCCACTTCTCCCTAAGGACAAACCCATCGTACTAAATAACACTGAAGACTGTGCACCTCACTATGAGCAATGATAGCCTCATAGCTGAAGCCGATTTGTAATACTGATGATATTCGCCAAATAACTGCTTAGAAGCTTGTGTGATAGAAATGTGGTAAGATTGAGAATACAGAACACTGACTTACTTGGCAAGTCTGTGCAGCTCCTCCCTCTGACCCGTGTAATAATTCTTAATCACAGAGAAACTGTAGAAAGGCCTTGATATTTGCAGGATGTCATCATCTGGAAAATAAGAAATAACTTTTGACACACATGACGATTGAGCTTTAATAATGAAAACAGATGTGGCGGGGAGGATTTTTACCGGCACTCTCGGGAAGAAGACCAGTGCGGCAAAACCACAGGACCACCTGAGCGTACTGAGAGATCAGATTAGACACCATGCACTTATTCACCAGTCCCATCACACCTACAACAAACCCAATAATTGAAACTTCAGTTATAATATAGTTATAGCTATAATAATAAAAAAATAATACTCTGATTTCGCCCCCCCCCCTAAATTCTACACACAGACTCAGTTAGTACCATGTTCATGATGGTTCTCATGACAACATTAAATTATTTATTATATCAGGATGTAAACTGAGAGTCATGTTACTGAAGAGCACTAACATTAGTGATGTGAGACACCAGTGTTTCTAAATCTGCAGTCATGAGTGCACTTCTGGAGGATATGCATGTGTTAAAGTCATCTCTGCTGTTAAATACCGTATTACAGCTTTATCTACTCAGATTATTCTGTGCAAGTGTGTGGTGTGCGAGAGAGTGAGACCTCTTTGTGTAAGCTCCTGAGCTCCATTCAGCAGACAGTGGAAGATTGTACTGAGGTTATTCAGCAATCTCTGATTGTGTTGGAGAAGCTGCAGTGTTTGAGGATCAGTAAAATTAGATGAGCTGTCAAACAATGGAGCACCTAAACACAACACAACACACATTAGAGGAGTGCAATGAATCATAAAACAAAATACCACAAATTAGACAATTGAAAAATATATTTGAGTATGAGCTTGTCCAAAATAAAGAGTCATTTTGATAAAAGATAAATCAGTGATAGCATCACTGCCAGAAGGGCTTATGTTACAGTAGTGTCACTCTGGGTGCAGAACTGATGTGGAACTGTGGGATGCTCTCCTTCAGTGCTACTCCGAGTCACCCAACCCCAACAGTACAGAATTTCTCTTTAAATCAAGGTGTGTAAAATAACCCAGATTGTGAGATGATTGTTCTTGCAGTGAAAACACTTACATAAACCGTCGAGTTCCTCTTTGGTTTTGACAACTTTTTCCCAGGCCCACTCCAGGATGTAGCGCAGGTTCGTTGCTGATCCAGATGGCTCTGGAATGAAAGTTAAACATACTTGTCAGTATATAGGTTAGAACTCAGGAAAAAAATCCTACTCTCACACACAGAGTCTAACTGAGCTAGAAATAAAACAAAATAAATAAAACCAAGCAGCACATGAACACTGGTCCTCACCCTCACTGGTCCACTGTTTAATGCAACTCGTGATCAGACCTAGAGTGCTCGTCTCCACTGCGGTGGTTAAAATGGCATCCAGCTGCTCCTGCTGCAGTTGAAAGCAGAAAAACACTAACACTGAATATATCATTCTCTCTCACACACACACTTAGAGAATCTCTATTGTTCTAAATGTGTACAGGCATACAGAAAACAATCAAGCTTTCTTCAAGGAGTGACATTGGAACTACAGACAGCAGAACACAATGAAGACGGAGCACAGAAACACAACTACAGGGAGTTCTAAAGTTAACACACCACATGAGGGTTAGGGTGAGGGTTACCTCAGTCATGCTGGATGGCTGAACGTCAGCGAGACGAGAGGACAGCAGGCCAGACATGAGACATCGGGAGTACCCATTAGAAATACCGTCAGTCAGACTCGGCACAGCTTTCTTCAGATAACTCAGAGTCTGAAAACAGAAGCAGAGTGTAACAGACTCGCTCCATGAAACACAAAAATTCTCATAAAAAAAAAAAACCTGACCTCTTTCTGATAACCGGAACAGGTGAAGTGGACAATTCCAGTATTAAGCAGACAGCTCGCATCTAAACAGGACACACACAGACAGATGCACACCACAAACAAATTTAATAAAGCTGTTTAAAAATGACTTTAAAAAACACATGAATGAAAACTAATCCGTCATTCTGAAACTCTAACACATCTGAAGGACACACTTTATTCCAGTGTTACACAAATTCTGATTACACAAATAAACATCAGGAAGGGTGAGGTTCAAACTGAAACAAATCATTCCTGACCTCAAGGAGCATATCGGACGTCTCACTAATATTGGTGTCTTAGCAGTTTTACTAAAACAGACCTATAACAGTACAGCAGACAACATGATGAGAAAAATCACACAATATGACGTGTGTATGCACTTGCCAAAGTTATATGTGTTGGGGTTATAGAACTGTTCTGGAGGGGGCCAGGTATGGGGCAGTGCTCTGCTCAGACTGCGCTCATGAACCACAATGTCCAGCAGGGGGTAGGACTGAGTCACCTCCACCACTGAGTCCAGAGACCACATGGCCAAGTAGGGACAGTTCTGCAGAGACTCGCCTGCCCTGAAATCACACCAGCCAGAAATGTTTACATTTTATAAAAGTTTAACATGTAAAAATATAAATACATAAGAATAACTGTTAAATGCCATTTTTAATATCAATTCATCTGCTTCTAACGCCAAAATGCATGAAAATATGAGGGACCGACAGAGTCCCTCACCAAGCAAACAGGTCTACATTCTAACATTAGCTCTTAATATCAGGATGAAATTCGACAATAACTTGAACTCAGAAACTTACAAAACTTATGCAGGAAAGAACAACTATTTTACTGAAAACCTATGTTTACTATCTTTGTTACAGGAGAACCCCCATCTAAACTTGCTCATGGTTGCTCAATTCGTTTGACCTCGTTTCTCAACAGCCAATCGTTGCTTTTCTTTTTGCTTCGACGTAAAGATTTACCAGGTGCTGCTCACTTCTGTTGATAATCTGACCTTTGCCTGCTGTGACATGGCAAGATGACAAGCCTGGCATATCATATTGCGATGCCTGACATCGCACCACCATCACGTACACTGACTGAATAACCATCATTCAGACCATCTCCTGGACACTGCAATATTACTCTAAGTGCAATTCTCATGTTTAGAACAGGTTTTGAACATCATAACATTTTAGCACCACGCACCCTATGATTAAAGAGCTCTACACCTTAACCTGTGTATACCATGCACCTTTGACATATGGACCCTTTGAACAGAAATGTGTGTACCTTAGTGAATCAGGCATCTGCGCATGATACCATCTATTAATATCAAACACGGCGATGAAGGTAGAAGGCCGGCCCTGACCGTACGACCTCACCTGCCAGCTGAACACCAACACACTAGTATCAGGAGATGCCACTGCGATGAAAAACAACATAGAATAAATCATTTCATGCAGCAGGGTAAAATAAAGCTTTTACTTGCTATCATTTTATAGCTGGTAAGCATAACAATGTTTTGCTGTGTTATTCTTATGATAATGTAGTGACCTTCGTTAATGCTATCCTCTCTGTCAGGATGATGGCGGAACTTCTCGATGGTCTGGCAGCTGAGCAGGCGAGTGTGTGTGGCCTGAGCTCTGAGAGGAAACACACCACCGCTCAGATCCTGACTGTAACGCTCCTCACAGTACTCCAGACCCTACAACACACACAAGAAACATCTATGACAGAGCGCTCCCAGCTTAACGACATGTGTTCGGTATACGGGTAGGTGTATTTTAAGTCAGAGCATACCTCGTAGATGATTTTCCTTGATGTTAAACACTTCCTCTCCCCAAATGCCAACTGCAGAAGATGGAGGCTGACTACGTCACCCTCACTGCAACAAACACGCACAGACACCACATTATACAGTTACAGTACGAGATGCAAGGACACCGAGATGAAGCAACTGACCTCAAATATTTTGTTTCTCTTACACCACTGAAACATCAACAATTAGGGCAGTGGTGGCTCAGTGGTTAAAGCTCTGGGTGACTGATCTGAAGATCAGGGGAGGGGTTCAAGCACCATTACTACATTAAGGCCCTTGTGCATGGCCCTTAAGCTTCAAATCGCTTAGTGTATTAAAAAAGAAAAAACAGTAAGTCACTCTTGATAAGAGTGTTTGCCAAATGCCATAATTGTTAATGCAATTTAAAATGTATTATTACATAAGATCATACATTAATAGTTACATTTACTGAGGCAAAATGCTTTCTGGTCCTAATGACATTATAGCAGCG